>PVKM010003574.1:0-56796 GCA_004027735.1 Carollia perspicillata | reverse complement strand
TTTCTATTTCAATGTCTTTGACTATATTTTGCTTGCTTGTTTGTTTAGTTGCTTAGGTTCCTGTTAAAGGTGAGATCATATGGTATTTGTCCTTTACTGCCTGGCTTATTTCACTTAGCATAATGCTTTCCAGTTCCTTCCATGCTGTTGCATAGGGTAGGAGCTCCTTCTTTCTTTCTGCCACATAGAATTCCATTGTGTATATGTACCATAGTTTTTTGATCCATTCATTTACTGATGGGCACCTAGGTTGTTTCCAACACTTGGCTATTGTAAATTGTGCTGCTATGACCATAAAATGGAGTAAAAATAGTCTCTTCAACAAATGGTGTTGGGAGAACTGGACAGCTACATGCAAAAAAATGAAGCTCGAGCACCAACTTACACCATACACAAAAATAAATTCAAGATGGATAAAAGACTTAAATGTGAGCCTTGTTTTTAATCACATTAAAAATTTTATTTTTCAGCCCTGGCTGGTGTGGCTCAGTAGATGGAGCTCCAGCCTGCAAACCAAAGGGTCACTGGTTTGATTCCCAGTCAGGGCACATGCCTGGGTGGGAGTCCAGGTCCCCAGTGTGGGGGTATGTGAGAGGCAACCACACATGGTTGTTCTCTCTCCCCTACCCCTCTGCCTAAAAATAAATAAAATCTTTTAAAAAACTGTATTTTTCATAGGTCAAAAAACAAACAGTTCCATTAAAGAAAATCTGTGTATTTTTATGAGATATAATCCTAGTGGATTTTTTTAATTGGCTATTCTAGTACACACTATTTTGAAGAGTGTCAAATGTGATTGTATTACAATAGTCCCCTCTAATTCCTGGTTTTACTTTCTCAGGTCGCAGTTACCTGCAGCCAAGCATATTCTGAAGATATTAAATGGGAAAGTCCAGAAATGAACATTCATTCACATTGAATTTGGCATCCTTCTGAGTAGCGTGATAAAACCTTGAGCCATCCTGCTCCATCCCACTGGGACATGAATCAATCCCTTTGTCTGTCGAATCCACACTCTATAGGCTAACTACCCATTAGTCACTGAGTAGCCACCTGGGTTATCAGATCAGCTGTCAGGGTATTGCAGTGCTTGTAACCCTTATATTACTTAACAATGGCCCCACAGCATTAGAGTAGCGATGCTGGCAATTCGGATATGCCAAAGAGAAGCTGTGAATTGCTACTTTCTTTAAGTGAAACGGTGTGTATGCAGAGGGGAGAGAAAACAGGATACTGTAAATATAGGGTTTGGTAGTCTATGCAATTTCAGGAATGTGTCCCTGGAGGGTAAGGGGGGACTACCACAGAAGCAGTAGCTTTTCTTATTTATATTTAAAAAGTTACATCTTAGGGAGCAATGATATGATTCCCTGTATCTCAGAACATACCATAACGTTGGGTTTCTTGACTTTACACGTGGAAGGTCCACTTCTTACAATATCTTCTATCTCTTCCTACCTTTCCTGTCTGGCAAATTGGTTGTTGACCATTTTCAACTGCTGTTCAGATATAGCTTCCTCCAGAAAAAATTTTCCCTAGCCAATACTTCTGCATTATGAATTGTTTCAATACCTAGGAAATATTAGTTCCTTGTACCTATTTATATTGCAATT
Source organism: Carollia perspicillata (assembly GCA_004027735.1). Classification (NCBI taxonomy): domain Eukaryota; kingdom Metazoa; phylum Chordata; class Mammalia; order Chiroptera; family Phyllostomidae; genus Carollia; species Carollia perspicillata. The sequence continues at coordinate 55,183 of PVKM010003574.1, read as the reverse complement.
ATGACACAGTAGCATCATTTATTAAAAGCCTCTCTCCCCTGCTAGACTAGAAACTAGGGCATAGGCACTATGTCTTAGTCATTTCAAATATACCACCTATGCACAGTACCTAGACCACGAAAGGCAACCAGTCATTTTACGGAATTGAATTACACAGAAACCGAAACATTAACATCCTATTTAGTATTACTTAAAGAGACATAACTCCTTAATGGGAAGTCAAGAGACAAGTTTCTGCGCACATTCTGCTCTTTTACAATGATTGCAATAATAATATCACATGGTTTTAAGATTTATAGGTGCAATTTAGCCAGTTACAACTTTCACTTTAAAATTGGATCCTTTGTCTACAATTAGCCATAAAATACTCTAATAAATACTTAGATATTTTGAGTCTATTTGTATTTGTTACATTTTAAAATCTCATAATGATAAATTTATGGCTTTATTCACATTCTCTAAACTTCAGATAATTGTAAACTAACTAGTCTAAAATAGAGTCATTCAAATCCAGATTATTTTAAAGAACTACATTTAATAGTCCTAAACTAAAAATCATTCTACCCGTATAGGAATAGTTATGCAAAATAATTCTCTTTCTCCATTTCTTAGTATTTCTGGTTTGTAAATTGGATTTGAAAAGCATTTTTGACAAAGATCACTGATTATACATGCAAATTAGCGTTGCCTTTAAGCTTAAATGCAACCCTCACCCTGTGCTCCCCAGGCAAGTAACAAAGGCAGCCAAATTAGCCACAAAGCTAACAGGAAGTACTCCCCAGCCCAGCTGACATTTCAGTGCAACCACTGCTTAGAGAACCAAAAATACATCTGTGCAAAATTGCAGAATATTTGGAACTAGCAGCGTTTTCTTTTCAAGACTTTCATTTTACAGTGAGTTCTGATTTCTTAAAAACACATATCAGCCTTTATTCTTCTTTGAAAGCATCCTTGTTATATTAGACGCCTGCTTAAGAAGATACTCGGCACTATTTGGACGGTTTTTCCCTTTGTCTGAATTGCATTTCACCGACCTCCCCGTGGTTGCACTATTTTACACAGCTGGCTCTGCCCTCAAGATTCCCTTAGGGAGTAGAAATGGGAAAATGTATGGTCATTCATGTACAGAGCCTCACTGTGAAAATTCTGGTTGTTCTCACGGTATTCATTAAGACATACCGGTTTTCTGGCGGGTCATTCTTTAAAGCAGGCATTAGTACAATCCCTGGGGTGTTTGGGTAATTTCAGTGTGTACTCTCCTGTTTTTGACTCTTCCTTGATTGGCAAGTTCTGTTCATTTTTTTTGTTTGGTTTTTTGGTTTTTTTATTGACCATAAATAGTTTTAGAAATGGAAGAGTCAGTTTTTAGCCACCTCTGGTCTAAAACTACTTAGTTAAAACTTTATTTCCTTAAGTGTTGCTGATTATGTTTTAGACTCATTGGTATAGTTTCCCATCGATCGCATATTTCAAAAAACCCATTGGCTAATGTCTCTGCCTAATGTCATAAAATTTAATAGCAACTGAAACTGGGCAATGTTAGAATTAACTCCTTTTTCACATCCATTCATTCAGCATTTATGAAGCAACATTATCTTCAAAGGACATGTTAGAATCTGGACATAGATATAATTTTCTTCACAAAAACATACAGGTGTGTTCACTCCAACTGAGAGTAACTATTTGAAGTTTTCAACCTCTAATTGGCTCACCCAGACTAAACTATATTGTTCTACGACAGTGGAGGAACCTTGAAAACATTATGCTAAAAAAGAAGCCAGTCACAAAGGACCATATATCATATGATCCCATTTATATAAAATGTCCAGAATAGGCGAATCCATTTACACATGTAGCAGATTAATGGTCAGCAAAGGCTGGTGGAAAGGAGGAAGAGGGAGTGATCACTGATGGTGATGGGGTTTCTTTTGGGGGTGATCAAAATATTCTAGAATTAAATGATTGAAATGATTGCATAACTCTGTCAATACACTACAAACCTATTGAATTGTGTACTATAAATGGGTGAATAGTATGGTATGTGGATTATGTCTCCGTAAAGCTGTTATAGGAAAACACACACATACACACACGTATATACTGATCAATTCAAAAATGTTTTAATTCTAGGTTCTGACATTTTAAAAGTTCATCTTCTTGATCCTGCAGGCTTACATGTCTGGACAGATTTGGGAAGTTTACAGCCATTATTTCAGCCACTTTCTCAGTGTTGCCTCGTTCTTCTCTCTTTGTGAGACTCTGCCAATACAAATGTTAGATCTTTTGAGATGGTCCCACTTATCTGAGGCTATGTTAACTTTTTTGGTTTATTTTGGGGGTGGGGGTCTGATTGGGTAATTTATATTGTTTTATCTTCCAGGTCACTGATTCTTCCCTGTGCCCCTTCACTCTACTGGTGAGCCTATCCACTGAATTTATGTTTTGGTGTTTGTATTTTCAGTTCTGAAATTTCCTTTTGGTTCTTTCTATCTTTCATTTCTTTGTTGCACTATTTCTTTGCTGGAGGGTGATGGGGCACTTTATTATAACTTCACAAGAGTGAAAGTCTATTGGATATAATTAAATAAGTGATCAAGGAAAAGTTCATACCCTTAATGTCAACAAATGAATATCATTAATATCAATAAATGAAAAATCCCAAGAATTATTTAATAGAAGATTTTTAAATTTCCAACTAGAAAAAAAAAAAGAGTGAAAGTCTAGGCTCCCCATTCAGCCCTTGTTGGCATGACTAGAGATGAGTCTCAGTATTTATGTTTTGTTTTGTTTTTCTGCTTCATTTTATTTTGTTTTTGCTAGAGTACCAAGGTTATTGTTGAAAAGTTTTCTGTATTGCTAGGCTGCCCTTATCCTGGACTCCTGGAGAGAGAGAGAGTGGGTTTTTGTTGGGGCTCTTTTTTTTTTCTCTCTTTTTGACCCTTTGGCATTTCTGGGTTGCCAGCTTTTCAGTTCCTAGAGTGGGATATACGAATCAAAAGAAAGCCAAGGAAACTCACTACTGTTTTGTTCCTCAGGCTCTGATATCACTAGCCTGTCTGCCTTCTCCTCATTTTTAATGGCTGTTTTATCTATAATGTCTACAGCATTTCATTTTACTTAGTGGGAAGAATAGAAAAAAGTGTGTCTTATTCCTGGAGGCACAAGCCTGAATTCTGAAACTGTTGTTAAAATAACAAAAGCTTAAGAAATTTGAAGAAATAAAATGTAGCTTTTTGAAATTACAGGAAAAGATAACTTTATTTTGATGCAGTATTTTAAAATTTTTCTGAAGACCATGCCAAGATGTTGGGTATAATGAAGAATATACCAGACCAGGACAAAACAGTACGCACTGAGCACAACCCTTTCACCCATGAAAGAACTGTATTCAAATTATAACCCATAGATATCACTCCAAATAATATGGTCTAAATAATATATTACATAAACAGTCTATGAAGAATGGCCAAACAAAGAGGAAAGGGAACTAGACAAGCTAGCCACAACTACAGTAGCTCCAAACAAGGCGACCAGAAAGAAGGTTGTCATGGAGAACTGCATCACCCCATCAAACAGCAATAGGAAAAAACTAAACTAGATGAGTGCTAAGTTTTAATACTCTAGAATTTTTTAAAGTATATTTTCAGTATCATTCTGCAGTTTTAAGCCCTGTGCTTGTGTTCAATGACTGCAAATGGAGTGGTTAAAATGAAATTGGTCAAAATGCTGTTAGTTAAAAATACATTTTCCTGATCACTGGTTTTTACATAATTGTAATGTTAAAGTAACATGAGACAGTTGTGCAATGACTCCTATAATTTTAAACATTTTCTCATTTTTATGATTTTGAGAGGTTCCTCCTTGTTTTCAATTTCTGCATACTTTTGATTAAATGCATTTTTGCTAATTATGTGTTGTTTGATTAGCAATTCTCTAATGAATTGGTCAATTTGCCTACAGTTCTATGTAAATTATCCTAAAACAACCTGGTTATTTCTTCAGTAAACAGTAGTGTTTTTTTTTAAGCTTTATGTGCTTTAATGTGATTTTATTTACTTTATATTTAAGCAGTCTTTACATGAAAATATCATTGCAACTTGAAGAGCGGGTAGCATCACTATCCGATACTTTCACGTTGTTGGACTTGAAGCCACAGTAAAAAGCACAAGCAATCTCAGGGCAGACCCCTGGAAGAAACTGATGCGGGGCTTGGATTGCACGGGGAAAGGGTCACGTCCCTTTGTCTGCCAGCAGCCCTTCCTTGGTGGGTTGTCACTGTAAGAGCAACGACGACCCTCCTAATTGACGGACATACGCACAAGAGCCTAGCATAAATCCTTCCACAAGCAATAATGTTACCTATTTTTAGCTTATGGTTAAATGTAAGTTTCAGAATTTGTGATTGAAAGTCCTAACAAATACTTTAGTATACGTGAAAAACAAGATGAACTGTAAAATGCTCATAAGAAAGAAGTGTCACACAGCCAGCATCATCTAGGTCACAGAATGGTGAAAGAATCTAAATTCATTGAAGATAATCAATGAAACTGAATTGCTGGATAAAAATGGAGCTCATTTCTATCTTCACATAAATTATTACAGTCCAAAACATTGCTAATAATCAGGACATGCACAACTGGCTGAAATAAAATTAGGGAAATAGCCTAAAGTGTTTTTAATAAAATAGCAAAATATGCTTGAAAATGAATAAAGCTTACCAGACCACTCTAAAATCATTAATATGTTAAAACATAGTAACTAAGAAAAGATATAGATTTGAATGTAGATGGATGTAGATGTATCAAGGTGTTCTCAATTTGTTCTTTGGGGACTGCTCCTGTGGCCGTATTGTTTTCTACCCTCACTTTTTTTTTAAATTCTAAATTGCCATCTTCCACATTCTTTCAAGAAAAAGTTATACATATGGATATGGAACTTATTTTCCATCTAACAAAACTAAAATTAACTGTCTGTACAGGATCAATTTTCTATGCATTTTTTTTTCAAGTAGCATAGTCCCATTTAAGTACAAAACAGCCAAAGCAAGAATGGCTGTATCTTCCCTGATCCGACTCATACTCCTGAGCCATCATCAGCTCCTGAGCTGGCCTCGCTAAAACAATTTTCTCTCCCCCAGGGAATATGAGATCAAAACGTACCACACACACCTGCCTGGATTTATACAGACAATATCAAATGAGAAACAGAGAATAAAGAAAAACAAATTGGGAGAAACAGATTTCCATTTGAATCTTTGCTCTCACATATGTTTCTGTTGTCTCCCATACAAAATACTCTTTTAAAAAATGATGTTTATTTTTTTTTCTCTTGATTTCTTCTTGGAAACAGGGCCAGCTACATAATTTAGGGGGACCAATACAAAATAGAAATCAGGGGTCTCTCTTCAAAAATATTTAAGAATTTCAAGATAGCAACATTAAGAAGCATTAAACAAGCCTGGCGTCTGTGCAAGCTCAGGCCCCTGTGCAACCGCACGTGCTCGTGAAGCCAAGCCTGCAAGTAAACATAAGTCACAGAACATGCAGGGCAATCTGACCACAAGTTCAAGATCCCTATACAGGCATATGCCCTTTTACTCATTTATCTCACTGCCGAGGATTCATAAGGGGAATACCAATTGTATAGTTTGTACAGAAAATACATTTGTCCCAAGGCTATTGTAATAATGGAAAATGGGAATATTTCTTAGTAGGATAATTTGTAGACTTTTAAAGAGGCATCAGTAAAAAGATTTGTTTTAATGATATTCTAAAATGCTGTTAAATGAGAAAACTAGGACACGAAACCAGAAATATAGCCTGTTCCCTCTCTCTACTTCTCTCTACCTCTATTATTTTCTTCTTTACGTTCTCAACACTAAAAGTGCATTTAGTGAAATATGAACAGTAGTTAACTATTGGATATGGGATTGTGCCTGATTATTTTCTTCTTTATGATTTTCTGAGTATTCTACATTTTCTACAATGGGCATTTATTACTTTTATAACTAGGTGGAAAAAAGAAGCAAACAATAATCAATAAGTTTTAACTTTCACCTAAAACTGACAGTTTCTAAGCAAACAATTGGGAGCAATAAACTCTTTGAGCGATAATATTGTACAAGGGGCCCACTGCCAACACTCCCTCACTCTTACGCTCTCAATGCAGTCCTCTTGAGAAGTAAAATTTAGTGCAGAAAGCAGTGTTGCAGCTCAGCTTACGTAGTTTTCTTGGTCCAGTTGCCCTGCTAGCTTTCTCCATTTGCTCCATCATTGAACAGATTTAGTGCCATTATTTAGAATGTACTAGTTAGCAAATTTTGGACATAAAATTATTTTAAATGGTTTTAAGGACCTGCCAATGAACAAAAGTTATCCTATTTATTGTCAAAGCAATGATGATCACGTACGTGTTGACCAAGACTAGAGACAATGATTAATAAAAAGTTCAGAATTTTAAAGTCTCTTCACTTGGTCCTCCACAGCAAAGCCAGAGACAAGGATTTGGGTATAGATAGTTAATTTGAGAAGTGATCATGGAGGTCACTTCCGGCATAAGGGACCAAGAATGATAAAGCAAGGGGCAATAAACAATAAAACGATTATTGAGTTGCTTATTGCTATGGGCAAGTGGGGTTCGATTGTTCTGGGGACTATCCTAGGTACTTTATAGAATGCTTTTTGGAATTTCCCCACCAAAAGACAAGAAGCTGAGGCATTAAACTATTATTGGTTGAGGTTTTTCCTGGAGGTATTAATTTCTGTACATTTCCAGGATGCCTGCATAGGAGCTAGGCAAGACTCCCAAGGCTTGGGAGAGAGGCACAGAGGATGTTTGGGATGGGATGCTGTCAGTGTAGAACTGTCCTCTCAGATGCAGCTGATATCAGTAGTGGGCTGAACAAATCTGATGTGAGCTCTAAAAATGTCCACACTGGGGAATAAAAAGAAGTGAAAGTGGGAGTGCAATAACGAATGTTTTGCAACATGACCTTGGGACAGATAAAGAAAACTGAAGAGAGATATGTCTGGTTTGATCTGTCTGCATTTGTTAGTGTGAGGGAAGAGGAGGCTAGGGAGAAGGAGGCTTATAAAGCAGGGACACAGTTCTTTTATGTGAGCTCTATTCCAGCAACGAAGAAAAAAAATCACAATCAAATGAAACATACAGAACATTGAGACGTGGAGAGAAAAATTGTAAAACTATTCCCAGATGCGTATGAGAATTCTCTACATGCCATCCTATAAAGGTGAATTAGGTTTATTTTCCCTATAATTTTTCCTATGTCTAACATCCAAATAGTTCTGCATCTCCTAATACATATCAGAGCATGGTTTTAGGGGTTATATTTTCAGTGCTTCTTTAAACAATCCAACCAAAGGTAATCACTAACCCATGGATCTATGTACTGTAGTGGAACTAGAAACACCCCGAGCATTCGGGTCACTTCTGTCAAGTCCAGGGTAGATGATGTGACGTAGGCCCTCTCTGCAGCTGCCTTGAAAGAAATGTTCAGCGACTTGGAGGCACATGACAAATGCATCACACTAAACAGTTTGGTGAGTCCCACCTCAGTGATTTTTCAGTATTCTATCCATGTCCCACTCGTAGCACTTAATACAGTCTACAGTGATGCATCTCGTTACATGTCTAACTCCCCAGAAACTACAAGCTTCACAGTGGGAGACCTTATCTTATTCCCCTCTGCACACACCTGCCCCAGTACAGTGCCCGATGCAGAGTGGGTGACCAATACAAATTTGCTGATTGAGTAGGCAAAGCATTTTCCAGGCTACCATTCCCTGATTAGTATCAAATAGATCAACTCTGACATGGCTTCATTCATCTGAGACCTGAGTGCAGTTCTGCCATCGCCAAGCAGGGTAACCTTGGATAAGTCAGCAACCTTCTTTCAATCTCATTTTTTTCTCATCTGTATAATTAACAGGGTTGAGAAGACGATCCCTAGGGTGACTTCAAGTTCCTGCAGTTTATGATCTATGTGTCACAGCTGTTAGCTCATTAGAACACACTGAAGGAATTCTGTCCCCAGGTTCCCACCTGGCTTTCCAAAGTGCCATTGCAATCCCTGTGACTAACGGTGTGTCTATGTGTGAGTGTGTATATGATAAAAGGGAAATTAGACTTTTAAATCAGGAGGATAATAAGGAGGTTCACTCCTTTGTTCTCTCAAAGTTTTAAAATCTTGAACCTGTGTTAGCTTCAGAAGATTTTCAGTCATGTCCTTTATGTTCCATTTCCATTTCTAAGCTCTGGCTCTAGAGACCAGGGGATGCACTGGAACCAATAGCAAGAAGCAGCATTCCTGTTAATCAATGCACACTTTGTTTCCACAACTCCAACTGCTGGCTAAGCAATAAACAAAAAAATCTACAAATTTAATTTATTATTTTACTACACCTAAATGGAGTATCAAGCGCTGTACTAACTCTAGAACCTGGGAAAGAAACTAGACATCTCTGAATAAGCTAAGAAATCAAGTCAACGCAAACACAGTACTTCAACCATTCATGAAGACTTCAGGAATTAGAGAATATTATTTCAATAAAAAATGTTTATCCTTACTTAGTACTGCTTTACTCATGGTTATTCTAAAGAAACAAGATAGCCATTGAAGCAAAGGCAAATAAAAATCATGGAATCTAGCCCTGGTTGATGTGGCTCAGTGGATTGAGCACTGGAGTGAAGGAAAAGGTCACCAGGCCAGGCACATTCCCGGCCAGGAACATGCCTGGGTTGCAGGCCAGGTCCCCTGTAGGGGATGCATGAAAGGCAACCACACACTGATGTCTCTCTCTTTCTCTTTCTCTCTCCCTTCCCCTCTCTCTAAAAATAAATAAATAAAATCTTTTTAAAAAATCATGGAATCTGTGTTCAAAGCAAGGCAGTGAATTGAAAACTATAGTTTGATGAATTAAAATCTTTGGGGAAGAAGTAGAGATTTTTACATCTATTTTATAGTGGCAATTATTTTATTCAGGTAACCTTCTTGTTTTGAGAGATTTTTAAATTCTTTTTTCAAATTTTTATTCCAAAAGTGTATTTGAATGACCTTGTCTTAAAACGCATACACTAAATCCAAATTAGAATCCCAGCCTTCCAGGGCAGTAACAGAAAGTGATATATACACATGCATGCAGCAGTATCCCCGAGTGCTCTGACTTAGGCAAAGGTGTGAGATGTAATTGTATCCCAAGAGCAAGGAGGGAAGTGTATATAAACTGACAATAGTTCCTAGTAGTATTGGTATTGGAAAACAATGGTTAATCACAAAAGACAAAATTCAGATGGGAATGTCTCAGACCTGTGGGTATATTTATATTAAACAAAATGATCAGGCAACAGTTTGGATGAATCTCCAGGAAATTCGGCTGAACAAGAAAACAAAGGCAATCCCAGAAAGCTGCATGCTATACTATTCCATTTATATAACACCCTTGCGTGACAACATTATAGAGGTGGAAAACTAATTAATGGTTTTTCAGGGAGGGTTGTGCGTGTTGGGAGGATTACATGGGGAGGGGGCTGTGGTTGTAAGTCTATAATAAAAAAGGTCTTTATGGTGATGAAACTGTCCAGTATCTTGACTGGCAATAAGTACAGAAACTTACATGTAATAAAATTGCAGGAAGGAAATATACACATGCACACACACACACAGATATAAGCACATATACAATGAAACATCTGAATAACATCTGTGGATTTTATCAATGTCAATTTCTTAATTATAGTATTATTTATTACTTATACAAGATATTACCTTGAGAGGAAACTAATTAATGGGAAAATGGGATTTCTTAATATTATTCCTTATAATTAAATGTGAATATACAGTAACCACAAAATCAAAAATTTAATTACAAAAGCCAATAAGAAAACACAGGCAATACATTAAAAAAAATAAGTCAAAGACTTTAACAGGCACTGAGCAAATCTATGAAAAGTTATTAAAGTCTTTGGCAACCAGGAAAATTCAAATTTAAATCATTAGATACAACTACAAAGACTGGCTAAAAATTAAAACACCTGATAAAACTGTATGTTGGGAAGATTGGAACAATCAGAAGTTTTACCCACTGCCGGTGGAAGTATAAATGAGTAGAACAACTTTAGAAAACAGGGTAGCACTTTCCAATAAAATTAAAATTTGTATACCTTTTGACCCAGAAATTCTACTGCAAGCATTAGAGGTATGCTTATACATATGTGCCAGGAGATGTGCTCTAAGAATATTCACAGCTACATAACTAGAAGCAACTCAAGCGTCTATTTACACTAGAAAGGTTAAATAAACTGGAGTATACCAATACAATGGAATTTTATGTAGAAAAAAATATACATACACACACTAACCTTTGATGAATCCTGGGTAATGTAGTATAGAGCTAAATATGCAGGAAACAAAATAGTAATTACTGTATTGTCCCATTACTATAAAGTTCTAAGGCAGCTATCTTGTTTAGAAATAGGTACTCATGCCCTGGCCAGTGCGGCTCATCTGGCTGGGCATCGTCCTGCAAGACGAGGGTCGCCTGTTCCATTCCTGGTAAGGGCACATTCCTGGGTTGTAGGTTCAGTCACGGGTGGGCCCTGTGGGAGAAGAGGCTGATAGATATCTGTTTCTCTCACACATTAATGTTCCTCTCTCTCTCTTTCTCCCTCCCTTACCCTCTCTCTAAACACATGCGTTTGCCTCGTAATCTTTTATCAATATGTAAGTACTATATTTTCACAATAAAAATACATTGAAGTGTTACAACCTTTTTAATAGGTGATAGAATAATTCCAGTTAGTTTGTTTTACTGAACAACAGTAGACTCAATTTAACAGGCAATAACATGAGGTAAAGCCTATGAAATAAAGTCAAATGAAAGTTAAGTATCTCTAAATGCTAAATATTTTATAGTGTATTACTTCCCTGCCCTCATCTACACTCCAAGAAAATATCAAATACAAATGCAAATAACTAGGTGTACAAAGACACAAGAATTTTTATTAAATGATGCATGGAGAAGGAACAGGAATAAATACTTCTACCCATTGGTTGGAACAACACACAGTGACAATTTTGGCGTTTGTTTCTCCTCATCCAGAACATCTCCTTCTGATCTTGATTTTTTTTTTCTGGTGCCACACTAAGCACTTCATAAATATTTGTAGCATAAGTGTGTTTTTATTAAACAAAAATAGTATTTTCTATTTGTCATTATAACTTTAAATGAAAACAAATTATATTTTTATGCTTTCTCATGCATAGAAAAAAGACTAGAGTAAAAAAAACTACTGTCTTCTTTTTTTGTATCCTGGTATATTTTATACTTTCTCTTGTTTTGCATTTCCCTGTTATGATTAGAAGAATAAACAACAGAAAAATATTTTTAAAAAACTGAAAATCATAATTTAATTATCAATTTAAGTCACAGAAAATAAGAACAGATATAGTCAAGCTCACCATTATTCTGACCAACATTTATTACCAGTGTCTTAGAAAATGCAACCTCACTTACTTTAGATTGGCTTTGTTTGGTACCTGTGGTACTGCCTCATAAAATGAGTGGAACCAGTGGGAAGAGATACTTCTTAAATTACCCGATTGCAATGTTAGCCTTTGCACTTTGGTTTAGAAGTCAAGATTGATTACTGCAGACAAATATTTGTATTTTCTTCCTCCTACCTCCTTCCTTAATCCACAAGTGAAGTCCTGTATATAACTCTTTATGTGATAATTACTTGTGCACTAAATTCACATCACTTTGTAGACTAAGGATTCGTGATTTCTATAAAAGTTCCCAAACAAGAAAAAATAAATGTTGTATCAGTAAGGACTGTATCTCCTGAATTCTTTTATAACCCAGAGGTGTACAGCCTCTGTGGCCAAGGTCTGATTTCCCCCTACGCAGGTCTTGAAGCAAGACATTTCTGATAAGTAAACCACTCCCCAAAGCAGAGCTCTATTGGCTCTGCTAGAGATTACACAGTGGACACGGGAGTGGGTGTGGGTTTGGAAAAACTCAGCATTTTTACTTCACTGTTAGATAACCTTCACTGGACATCTCTTCCCGAGACTGTTTTCTTCCACAATGGCTTCCTAATTATAATCTTCTTAAAGGAGATTATCCTTTTATCTGTTCAACCACCCCTTCTCCCCAGCCCACCTTCAATCTTCCTGGTTGTGCTTTCTCTTCCATTACTTTCTCTTTCTTAACCAGAGATATGTGTCTGCATCTGATCTTAAAGTCTCCCTGACTGGTGTCCTCCTATTGCTAGTTTGAGCTTGAGGTGGGTATACACCCAAAAATTTGCATACTCCGTCTGCAGTATCTACTGAGATCAAGCACTGGATATTTCCATTCTTGAGTGATATCTCCTTGTCTTTGTAGAGTCTGAGCTAGCAGTCAGCACCAGGGCTGTTGCTCAGGGACAAAGAAGAGCATCAGATTAGCCTTGGTCAAACTGATTGCTACCCAACAGGTGCTCAGAAAATGCAGTACCCTGTGCCTTCTGGAATGTTGCAGACTCCAAGTATGGTGATAGCTCTAACCTCACCTTCAGAGGAGGAGCAGGAGGTTCAATGACCTCATGGTGTATTCCTAAATACCAGTCCACACAAGCAGGGCAGTCACTGAAGTCCCAGAAAATGTATTTGGAGAAGTGAATACTGCTGAAACTAGGGCCTCAACACTTGGGAAGGGGTCATCATGCACAGAGAAGGATCACACTGGGCTGACTTGCCCACCCTACAGAATTTGTGTGTCTGCATGTGGAAGCAGCTTCCCTCATTCTGGCTCCTCTTCTGCAGATACGGTGTTTCCAGGACATTCAGTGCCGCAGCTGCAGCTGCCACTGCTCTTGTTGCTGTGACAACTCTTAGCAATTTGTTTTTGTTCTGTGTGAGAGTGAGCCCTGGGGTACACCTTCCCCACTAATCCTCTCCCTCAAACTCCAAATGCCATTTGACTCATTTTCCATTACAATCATCAGAGGACCTTTAGCAATTCTAAAGGAGTTATTGCTTTATTTCACAGTTTTTTCTCAAATATCTGATTGCAATTCAGCTCTCCAGAGAAAATCCAAGCTGCCTCTTTAATCCTTAGGAAGAGAAACTGTGAATTTTATCTTAGATTTGTCATTTTAAAGCTGAAGGGGACCTTGAATGCAATCTAATTATGCCTCTACACTATACATGTGAGAAATAAGTCTCTAATGCGTCTACAAACACAACCTGGCATGCATAGCAATCACCCCAAAGTTTGTTGAATGAATGAATGAAGTGGGAGGAATCATGACTTCTCCAAGATCACAAGTCTGTGGCAGAACATAGATTAGAATATGGACTTTTCTTATCCCAAAATTGAGTCCATTTATAAAAACAAATGGATCATACTTATTTATTGAAATAATCTAAAGAATAAACTTTTACATTTAAAGATTTGTCATAAACATGTAAACCTTATAATAATATCATTGTTTAAAGCTAGAAGTAGCCTTAAAAACAAAATAGTCTATATCTCAGCCTAGTAAAAATAAATACACAGAATACACTTAATGCATCTTTTAAATTATTGAGATGTAATTGGTAGGCAAAAACTGGACAGATTTAATGTATCCAGTCTGATGAGTTTGGAGAAATGCATATACCTGTGAAACCATCACCACAAACAGCTAAGAAACATATGTCTATCACCTCCAAAAGTTTCCTCCTACTTGGTTGGGGTTTTTGTTTGTTTGTTTGTATTGTTATGTTTTGTTAGAGGTTTTTATTTTAAATATTTTTTTTATCTTTCAGTGACAGTTGACATACAACATTATATTAGTTTCAGGTATACAATCCAGCGGTTAGACATTATATAACTTACTAAGTGGTCACACCAGTAAACCTAGTACCCATCTGAAACCACACATAGTTATTATAATATTATTGACCATATTCACTATGCTGTACTTTACATCTCTGCAACCATGCTGTAACTACCAATATGTGTTTGTAAAGCCCTTCACCTTTTTTACCCAACCACTCAACCCCCCTCCCGTCTGGCAGCAATGATAATGTTCTCTGTACCTATGAGTTTATTTCTGATCTGCTTGTTCATTTATTTTGTGTTTTAGATTCCACATGTAAGTGAAATCACATGGTATTTGTCTTTCTCTGACTGACTTATTTCATTCAGTACAATACCCTCTAGACCCAACCATGTTGTCGCAGATGGCAAGATTTCATTCTTTTTTTATGGCTGAATCATACTCCATTGTATATATGCACTAGTTCTTCTTTATCCATTCATCTATTGATGGGCGCTTGGGTTGCTTCCATATCTTGACTTTAAATAATGCTGCAATAAACATGTAGATGTGTGTGTCATTACTTTAGTCTTTGGGGTTTCTCCGGATCAAAACCCAGAAGTGGAAATGCAGGGTCCTTCTTTGCCTCTTGATATATAGCCTGTGTTTTAAACTCTATTTTGTCTGGAATAAATATTGCTATCCCAGCTTTTGTTTCCATTTTCATGAAGTATCTTTTTCCATCACTTTACTTTCAATCTGTGTGTATCTTTAGATCTGAAGTGAATCTCTTGTTTTGTTACCCATTTAGCCTCCATGTCTTTTGATTGTAGCATTTAACTAATTTGCATTTAAAGCAATTGTTGATAGATACCTACTTATTGCCATGTTATTATTCATATTTTTATTGTTTTCCTTATTAAAGAAAACCCTTCAACATTTCTTGTAATACTGATTTGGTGGTGATGAATTCCTTTAGTTTTTTCCTCTCTGGGACGCCCTTTGTCTCTCCTTCAGTTCTAAATGAGAGACTTTCTTGGTCATGTAAACTTGGTTGCAGGCCATTACTTTTCAACACTTTGAATATTTCTTCAAAGTTTCTGTTGAGAAACCAGCTGACAGTCTTATAGGAGCCCCCTTGTAGATAACTAATTTCTTTTCTCTTGCTGCTTTTAAGATTCTGTCTTTGTATTTAAGCTTTTGCACTTTGATTATGATGTGTCTTTTTGTGGGCCTATTTGGGTTCAACTTGTTTGGGGCTCTCTGTGCTTCCTGGACTTGCATTTCTATTTCCTTCACCAAGTTAGAGGATTTTTCCAACATTATTTTTTCACATAGGTCTTCAATTCCTTGCTCTCTCTCTTTTCCTGTTGGCAACCCCATGATGCGAATATTGGTAGGCTTGAAGTTGTCCCAGAGGTTCCTTATATTTTCTAATTTTTTGGATTCTTTTTTCTTTTTGCTGTTCTGATTGGGTGTTTTTTAGCCTCTTTATTCTCCAAATCACTGTTTTGATCTTTCGCTTCATCTATTTCACTGTTGATTCCCTACAACGTATTCTTCATTTCAGTTGGCGTATTCTTCACTTATGACTTTATGTTATCTGTCTCCATTTTCATGTTTCCTATCTCTTTGTTGAAGTTATGACTAAGTTCATCTACTCTTCCCCTACGTTCATTGAGCATCCTATAACCAGTGTTTTGAACTCTGCATCTAGTAGATTCCTTGTATGTATTTTGTTTAGTTTGTTTTCTTTTTGGAGATTTGTGCTGCTCTCAGGTTGGTGGAGACTCATTGTGGTTTTGATTTGCATTTCCTTGATGATTAGTGATTTTGAGCTTCTTTTTATATACCTACTGGCCAGTTGGCCATTTGTATGTCTTCTTTTGTGTGAGAAGTGTCTATTTAATGTCTCTGTCCATTTTCTTAATTGAATTTTGATGAAAGCTTTTCCCATTTATTTACTGTTAAATATACATTTCCCATCTTTTAAGTTTCATTATATATTAATCAGCTAAAGACAGAATAGAAATCTTAAAGTTTGTCAGATTCTTTTTAAAAACCAAGATAATAAAAATAATTAAAATAAACATCACAATCATATTTAAATCAGGTAGTTTGGGTAATAACATATATCTAATAACACATAATTCAACGTGTAGAAGGAACTACTTTAATCTCAGGATTGAGCTATCTTTTCTTACTCCATGTAATTGTGAGCCATTGTACTTGAAAGGATTGAAGGCAAATGGGCAGAAGAGAAGTAATACAGAGAATTTAAAGCTAAAGTCTTGGAGATTTTTTTAATTTGATAAGCAGCACCCATCCCCTAAATCAATTCAAAGTTCAAACTAAGAAATTCTCTCCTTTGCAGAAGAAGGACATTTGAATTCAATTTGACTGCAACCTGGTCATGTTTAATAAGAAATTTCCAAGATATGCTGTCTCAAATAGTGTACCTGTGAAACTGGCTCTGTGTAAAAATGTAAAAGGCCATTTAGTTAGTGCATCCCAAAGTAGGCTGGCTTCCCAAACTATCTATGGCACTTTTTAAAATTATGCATATTCCTGAGCCCCCAAATAAAATCCATCAAACCACAGTCTCTGTCTCTGGTTCCCAGATATTTGTATTAATAAGGTTTCTCTTCTCTTCTGTAGCCAGCCTGATACCTCAGCAGCCTGGGCTTTGGGAGGCAGAGCGTACCGACCTCTCTTTGGAGAGACAGTTCTCTTGACTTTGTGCTGTGCCTGCAGACAGTAGAATTTTCTTGTGCAAATGTAAATTTCCCGTAGATGTTTTGGAATACAGATCTCGAATGCTGCAGGAAAAACTTTCAGGTCTTTTCCCTACCTCTCTCTGAGAAAGAACCACGTAAAAGGTATGATCTGTTTTAGTGAAATAACTCAAATTTCACTGATGTCTTAATATTGTTTTGTGCTGGTTTAGTTCTATTGAGAGGTCACAGGTCATGACCATGCTCCATCAGCAGAGTGATAATGTTTTTTAATGTAGTAGATATTCCCAATATCATCTTAGGAACAAGAAGATCCAAGTTAAGAAAATAAGAGCTGACCAGACAGAAAAGAAGGCTGATATTAAGATGGGAACTCTTCACTCTGGGTCTTGTGGTTGGAGAATCTAGGCTCTAAGGAGTAGAGACTCTCTCCCCAAGACCCTCTCTTGGGTTTACAGAGTAAAGAAAGCAAGCCTCTACCACAGATAGGCAGGTTACAACTTAGTCAGTGATGGACTCCAGCTCTGAAGCAACTGTAGTTGTCCTCAGTTATTAAAAAAAACTCATAACTCCCTTCTTAGAGTGGGCCATGTCTCTAGATCCATAAATTCATCCTCTCCAAGGTAGTTTAAAGTAAACTTCGTTTTATCTTAACCCCAAATTTTAAGAGGGTTCATTGATTAGACTATGCACTATCTGCCCCTAGACTGATTAAAAGCTAAATATGTATAGCGTATCTTACTCCCCGATTTGACTGTCGGTGATAACTAGTGGCCAGGGCTAAAACCAGTTTACATGGATCCATATTCTGACTCCAGATATAAAACAAGTTGAAATAACACAGTTGTATATATTGCATACTACGACAAGTCCAGAATATGAATAGATTTCTAATATGATAAAAAGTGATAGGACTTTGTGAAATAAGCAGCCTTGTTGTATCAATTACATTTCCTTGGCAAGTCTTTCAAAATTCCAATTAATGGTAAAGGGTGTTTATCTCTCATATTTATCCAGCAAGAATTCCTACTTTTATCTTGAAACGATTACTGACTTGATTGCAAAAATATTGTGCTTTTATTATCTAGGACCAAAGGCTTTTGTACTTGACACAAATGCCTGATGAAGAAAACTATTGTATTAAAAGATTCCCATTGTAAGAGGACGTGTAGTTGTTTTATTACCATAGCACCAGAAGAGCATGTTATCAGTCCTGCAACTCATGTACTTAAAATTACAATGAAAACAAGCTTCACATTTTCTTCTTTAAATATGTTATTCCGAGATTAAATATATAAATCACTTGACTATGACAATCAAATAGTCTTTCACAGACAGTGTCTTCAAATTTCAAATATCCTTCAATTTGTTTTTCAAGATAAAATAAAAAGGACTCAGATGGTTCTCTTCAATTGTTTCTTGGTAGTTAAAAAGTAACTTAATTGGAAACTAGCTATTCAACTGTCAGTGCTGTACAGATGTCCTGACTTTGTAGTATCCTGAGATCCTACTCAGGGGTTGGCTGCGAAGGTTTGGGTTCATCTCGTTAATTAATGAGATTGATTAATTATCCAGCACAGACATGATTCCACTAATGATGCATATGCTACTCAGAGATGTCCTGGAAAGACCAGCTCTATTTTGTTTCCATAATAAAAGAAGAGAGTGAGGATTGCTAAACAGAGATTCCTTTAAGTACCCATGCCCAGATGGGAATTCAAGCCCAGGACTGCAGGTGATCAACTACAAACGGGACACTGGTAATTTACCAAAAGCTATTCAGGTCACCACACTGGCCTTTGTTATTTTATATGTTACTAAATTTATGGGAAGTTTAATTGTGTGTTCCTCTCTACTTGATATTATTTCTCATTTTTTTCTTATACCTTGGAGTAGACAAGTTAGATCTGACTGATTTTAAGAAGTGTGCATTAAACATTATTCCACATATAAGTGAGGTCATTCAGTATTTGTGTTTTTCTGACTTATTTAATGCCCTAAGGTACCATCCATATTATTACCACTGGCAGGTTTTCCTTCTCTTTATGGGTAAATAATACCCCATTATATATGTGATATTATATATAATATGTACAGGAGGGGCAAAAGTAGATTTACAGTTGTGGGCATGCAAAACACAGGGTTTATTCTTGTATTATTATTTATCAGTTATGGTATTATTTACCATTATTTACCAACTTACCATGAACAACTTTTGCCAACCCCCGTATATGTCACTATATATATTGTTTTCACTTGTTTTACATTTTATTGTATGTTTATAGGGAAATAAAAAAGTCAAAACAAAGAATCAGCCTGGTTGTTAGCAGGTGCCCTAAATAAGAGGCTGCTTTTTCCATATCAGCTCCTTAGGAAGGGCATATATATATACACAAGTGATAGATATAGATAGATACAGATATAGATATAGATATAGATATAGATATATCACTACACACACACACACACACACCATAATAATATATTATGGTTTGCTGGATATTTGGTAGTTCTATTTTTAATTTTTTGAGAAACCCCCATACCATTTTCCACTGTGGCTGTACCAATTTTTATGCCCACCAACAATACAAAAGGATTCCCTCACCTTCTCATTAACACTTGTTATCTCTTGTCTTTGTTATGATAGTCATTCTAACAGGTATTAGGTGATAGCCCATTATGGTTTTGATTTGCATTTCACTGATGGTTAATCATAGTGAGCTCCTTTTTGTGTCCCTCTTGGCCATCTGTATGTCTTCTCTGGAAAAATGTCTGTTCCTGTGGCTATTTTTAAATCAGATTGATTTTTTGGATATTCACTTGGAGGAGTTCTTTACATAATTAACACCTTCCCAGATAAAGGATTTGCAACTATCTTCTTCCATTTTATAGGTTGCCTCAGCATTTTGTTGATTGTCCTTTGTTATGCAGAGCTTTTTCATTTGATGTAGTCCACAGTATTAATTTTTACTTTTGTTGCCTGTTTTTTTAGTGTCATATCCAAAAAAATCATTGCCAAAACCAATGTCAGGAATGTTTTTATGGTTTCAGGACCAACATTTTATTTTGTTTTATTGTCTGTTTATTTTTCTCCAGTGATGAACCAATTGCACCAATAATGTGTCATCTACAATTTCTACACTTTTCTGAGTGAGCGAAGAACTTAAGTGATACTCTTAAAGCACTCTAAAAAAAATTTTTTAGACTTGTATGATTGTTCTAATACTTTACATCTGTGTTGCCCACACCATTTCATTTGTTTGTTTTAATATTTTAAGTATTTTTAGCTTCATTAAGGTATACTTGATATACAGAAAATTGCACATATTTAATTTGTACATTTTGATGAGTTTGGACATATGCCCACACCCATACTATTACCACAATAGCTTAATTTTAATAGAACCTGTAATTTTCTTTGTGTATTTATATCACCAGTTAATATATTGTTTATATCATAGAATTACACTGCAAATACAATTGGATTAAGTAAGTTTGTGAACAAACACACTGAATTTTGATCACCAAACCACCTGAATGTCAGGAACAGTAGTAACAAGGGTGCAGTTTGGGGCATCCAACAGTACATTTTACAGATGGAATGGATCGGAATGGCTGATCTAGAAATGCAGCTGAGTGGGAGTCAGCTAAGAAATCTAGAGGCACAGATATCTGTGTGCATTTCCCACAATGCAGTGCAGTTGTTAAGTGGATCCCTTAGACTATGAGCGATACCTACTTTAAAAAGTTAAGAGGATTCTCTAAGGAGCTGATATGGAAAAAACAGCCTCTTATTTAGGGCACCTGCTAACAACCAGGCTGCTTCTTTGTTTTGACTTTTTCATTTCCCTATAAATGTACAATAAAATGTAAAGCAAGTGAAAGCCACTAGAAGATGAAATATTAAATATTAAAACACTCATATAATAAATGTTTCGTTGAAGGTCAAATAAAGCTAGACCTCTGAAATGAAAGCAAGGGAAAAGTTCAAGGTAAACGGAGTCAGAGATTGCATGCAATTGGACCTTTTTTGCATCAGAATGCTTGAAAGAATTCTTTAGAAGATAAAATTAAAAAAGGATTCCTCCCTGGCAGATGACCTCAAGTATAGACTTGGATTTACCAAAAAGGACCCAGACCAGAAGCTGAAAAATAACATACCTTTCGAATCACAGAAAATTTGAACTATCTATTGTGTGTTTGGGACAGAATGAAAATAGATATGATCTGTGCTTTCTAGTGGAAAGAGAAGACAAATTTGAATCAGGTGAGAAGGCGTAGTATATGACCCAACCTTAGAAAAATGCCAAACTGGCCCCCTGCCTCCAAACTTGAATGTCTAATGTGGATCATTGATATGTAGAGTGCTTTTTTAAAAATTATACAGAATAATATACATAGAGCATCTTGAGAAAGATTAAAAAACAATTATAAGAGTATTTCATTTCTAGATGCTTATTCTAGAACTTTAATTCTCCAGAACTAGTGATCTGTCAGGAACCTGGGCTGGGCAGAATCTGGCCTTTCGGCTGATGCAATAGCTTGGGGTTTACGCACCTCAGAAACTACAAGACACAGTGGTTGGTCTTCCTGTTGTTGCCAGTTACAGCTAGCCCAGCCCCTGCCAAGAGCATGCGCAGAGTATGAACACAGGCTACCAATCAAAGACACATACCCCAGCATGCGCGAAGTAACCTATCAAGAAGCGCTCCTTTGTGTACCCCTCACCAATCAAGTAGCAATATGCTTCCCCTTCCCCCCCTTTATAAGTCTTTGCCCAAAAAATAAAATTTTGCAGCTTGATCAGAACTTATTGTCTTGCTGCCATTCTTTGCGCCTCTTGTTCCCCTCACCCATTTGCTCCAGACAGGTGGCCGAGTCCCCGTTGACCGCTCTGCTGGCCAGAGCAGTGATCTTATCTCAAGGATGCCAAAACTCTGAGACCCCCAATGGAGTAAAAAATGTCCCTGAGACATTTTTTATACAGCAAAATCTTTATGAAAATATGTGCCTACTTAGTAACACAGAGAACAATTAAAATCCAATCTTCAACTGAAATTTCCTCAATTAGAGATCCCATTTAGTCAGAAACTCTGATTGTCACTAATAGTTTTTATTAATAACAGATAGAAAGATAAGTTCATTATTGCTTAATGAATGCAATTTGGGGGCAAATAATGCCATATAAAACATAAGGTTTAAAAGTCAGTAATAAAAAAGAATGGGGCCCTGGCTGGTGTGGCTCAGTGGATTCAACACTGGCCTGTGAACCAGAGGGTCATCGGTTTGATTCCCAGTCAGGTCACATGCCTGGGTTGCGAGCCAGGTCTCCAGTGGCGGCCATGTGAGAGGCAACTACACATTGATGTATCCACCTCTCTCTTTCTCCCTCCCTTCCCCCTCTCTAAAAATAAATTTTTAGAAAAAATGGAAAACACTACAGTAGACTAAGTCTATCTTTACTCAGAATTAATCTACAAAATCAGTTTTAAAATTTATCTCAATGACAGACTTCTTAAGAACACCCTGCGTGCCCAGTTATTTTTACTTTTAACAACTGAAAATACTTGGCCCTTGAATCTGTTATGCATAACAAAGCAGCCCGGGAATGTGAAGTCCTCAAATATTAATGGCGATCCTCCCTATAGAGAAATTGAAAAACAACAAGAGAAAGAGAGGAGGAAAAAGAGGGGAAACAAAAGGAACTTTCTGTTCTCTGCCTGAAATGAGCTTCCTCTTGTCCCTATCATAGATTATTTCTTCTCATTTTTCAGGTGTTCACCCAAATTCCATGTTCCCTGACCAGCCTATCTAAAGTTCCTTGTCCCACCCTGTCCATCCCAGTTCTTTCCCTCATATAACCTTCTTTATTTACGTCATGTATCTTATCATAGCCAGCAATGGCCTGGATTATTTATTTGCTTATTTGTATATTAGTATACAACTATTATATTTGTGTAATATAACATACATGTATTATATTAATATATGTATAATATAATATAACATAATATAATATAATATAATATTTATATCATTGAGACAATCTTGTCTCACTAGAAAGTAAGTCCTGTAAGGAGAACATTTTGTGTTTTATTCCCCTGTTCCCAACACCTGGTAGGCACTCAACAAACATTCATAGAATAAATAAAAAGCAAGAACCAAAATCTCTGTATTGAGGTCTACTGCTACTCTTCCAGACACTTTTCAAGTATGTGTCATCTTTACAAGAAACTGAGGCACACAGAGGTTAAATATGGCTTTGCCTTTGCCAATTAATGACAGACCAGTGATGCAAATACCTTTCTGTCTGCCTCTAAAGTCTATGTTTAAATGTAGCCTTTTAGCTGAGAATCTCAAGGTGCAATTACCTCATCTGTACTGTATATGTTTGCGTGACAAAAAAAAAGCAATTTCCCTTAATGAATTGCTCCTCATCTGCTATGGCCTTTCGATGCTGAATTATAAGGGGCCTGTTACCTGAATGTCTCCTTCCTCAGGCTGAGCTCCTCAAGGGCAATGAAGTGTTCTCGGTATGGAAGAGCTTCCACGATGTTGACCTGCATGCTCGTGAATGAAATGAATGGGTTGAGGATCCAGGTCACATCAGCTTTTCAAAGTAAAAGAAAAAATCAGGCTCTTTCTAACAGGAAGAATTCTGGGAGAGAGTGTGGTTTTATACAGTGTAATATCATATTCAGTGACATATAGACTTCTATTTATTCAGCAACATCTTACAATTTCAGTATATTTGTTATCAAAACTTTCCACAGATGAATAAGAAGTTTGAGTAAAAGAAAAGGCAGGTGATTTGCCCAACATCACACAGCACTTTTTCATTAAGTAATGAGCCTATTAATTATTGACTAAGAGTCACATAATAAGTAAGGACCTCAGGTCAAAACTAAGGATTTATTTTTTAATTACTGCCACTTCAAACCAATATTGAAAAGTTATTTACCTTTAAATATTACAGTGGGGGATGGGAGAAGATGTATATGTGACCTCAGTACTATCTTTCAGACTCCCATTTAAATTTACTGAGAAATATAAACAGGAAAAACCAAACAAACAGTTAACCATAGGAGTTAGGAAAGGGTGTTGTCTAAAAGCTACCAACTTCAAAGGAAATCTGCCTGGTTTTGTGCACATAAAGCCAACTTCATGCTGTAGAGAGAGATCAAATGCCCTTAGACTCAACTTTCTTTCTGCAGGTAAATAGCATTTGAAAGTTAGGGTCATAGAAGGCCATAGGGTATATGTAGGAGCTATGACAAATAGAAAACTGGATTGTTGTCTTTGAGGTGATAGTAGGACAAAATCAAGGTTGGCCAGATTAAACTGGATCTACAGCCTGACCAACAGAAATCTGAAAGTGAATCATCATTGCTGGTGTGACACAAGTAATAGCACAAATCAAGGGTGGGAATTGGGGATGGCTGGGGTGGGGGTGGAGTGGTGGGGAGGGAAATAGAGACAACAGTACTTGAACAACAATTTTTTAAAAAAAAAGAAGTAATAGCACAGAAACAAGCATGTCCTTGCAGGGCTACCCCAGGCCCAGAACCATCTTCTCTGCCCTGAAATTTCCAGTGCTAATTGTCAGTACATGGTTTATTCATACCAACTAGCTTTCCAGGTTACAGCTAACTCAAAGGAAGAATTCCATGTCAACCCGTTGCTCAGTGAAGAAAGTCTAGGAAAACTTATTTCTATTTTAGAATCAAACACTGTGCCTAGCGGGGGCATGAATTTGAGTAGAAACTTGTTCATGACTGCGTTCTTCATATCAAAAAATTAGAATCAGTCAAATGTCCACCAGCAAAATATTTTAAAATAAATTATGGTTTATTTCTACTATGTAATTCAACGCAGCCATTAAAAATAATCATAGAATAATCAACAAAATGGGAAAATGTTGATGCTACATTTAAAATTTTTAAATCTGGTTAGAAAGTACTATTTGCACAATGACCATAGTGTTTTCTTAATGCATTGTGTGAATGTATATATATAGCCATAAATTTAGAACTACAGTGGTTAACACAAAAACACCGTCTTTGATCATAGCACCCCTCTGCTTAAAGACTCTACTAGCTTCATGCTGTACTTAGGAAAAGCACGGCCTTCTCAGCATGGCCCTCAAGGCCTTCCTTCCTTGAAAAGTCCTCTGCTTACATCCGCAGACCCGTCTGACATCCCTCTCCCCCATTACTCTCTAAGCTTTGGAAACTTTTTTAGTGCCTCAAATGTGCCACAGTCTTTGCTACTTGGGTTTCATTGGACAGTCTCTCAGTGCAGCCCCCTTGTAGTAAGCCAGCCCCCACCTCACACAAACACACGCACACGCACATACACACACACACACATATTGCCCCTCACCCTACGAATTGCCGCTCATGTCAAATCATCACATGTTAAAAGAAACATTCTTTAATAACCAGTTCTCTCTGATAGCTCTCCATCCTTCTTATTTACATTTTCCACCACATTTTAATAGCACTTACTTGTTGAAAGTATTACAATCAATGGTCTTTAAGTATCATGAGAAGAGAGATTTTTATCTATCATGTTTTCTTATATGTAGCACAGCTTCTTGTATATTGTTAATACTCAAAATGAATCTCAATGAATGATATAGCTGGTATCTATTAGGTGCTTACTTGTTTTAAGTAACTTACCTGTGTTAATTTATTTAATCTTTATTCCTACCCAAGAAATAGCTCCTGTTCCAACCCTTGCTTTAAAAATGGAGGCCATGACATTGACATAGTGAACAACTTACTCAGAGTTATATCACAGGTATCTAGTGAGCAAGGATTCATACTTGGGCAGTCTGGCTCAAGAGCCCATGTTCTTAACTACTTCTAATAATAGCCAGTACTTACATAGCATCTACAATGAGCCAGATAGCCTTCTAGAGGCTTTGCAGATATTGACTCATTTAAGCTTCATAACAAACCCAGGAGGTCAGCACTGTTGCCATCTGTATTTCACAGATGAGAAAGCTGGGGCACATAGAAGTGAAAGCAACTTGCCTTGGCCACGCGATTACTGAGTGGCAGAACAAGCATCCGAACCCTGCCACTCTTTCTGCTGTGAATACTACTCTAGACTCCATTTACATAATTGCAAAGAAAGGAAGAGAGGAAGGCAGTTATCTCTCGGTTTAGGGACTATGAATTTCCTCTACTTTTATTGCCCCAAAACTATGTAACAAATTCAGTTTTATAATAAGGAAAATTTACTTTTAAAAAGATATCCTTTAAAATAAATAACAGCGTAAAAATATTCTCAAAACTATAAAGACATGGTTTGGAAATTTATCCAGATGCTTCTCTAATCCAGCTGACTCTCTGATATAAGCATCCCTTCCGCAATGTCCTGACAAGTGCATTTCCAGACTCGTCTAGATCAGCCTCCAGTATTGGCTGATAATTAACATGCAACTCAAGTGACGGGAGAGTCGACCCGCGGACTGAGGGCCGTCATCTCTGCATTCCAATAGGAGATGACTGCGACCAGAGCCAAGCGATTCTTTCTTACAGTAATTTCACACTAATGCAGATGCTGTGCTGTGGTGGGAAAACTAAGCTTTTTCAGACAAAACTAGTTTTTTAAGTAACACTTCTGCCTCGTATAGATTGCTTTCTGAATCCCTAAGGAAGCAGGTGGAATAAAATGCTTTAAATTACAATAATTAAGATCACTGAAGTGTTTACATGATTTTTTTCTCGGACAGGGATGAAAATAAATTTTTTTATGTTTTGCTTTTTAAAACAGGTTCTGGATGGCCCTTAATTGCCCCTTTCCCTATAGAAATGGTGACTTCTTCCCCACTGCCCCTGAGTACCCTGTATATATTTTTACTACAGCAACCTTAACAATTATACTCTTCATTCTTGGTGTGTCTGCTCCTCTTCCTTATTCCTGTTTTTACTTTGTTTTTCTGGCATCTGACTTATTTTAAGAACATTAGCTTCCAAAAAACAGAAAAATTTTATAATCACTCAAGAACCAAAAAGTAGTTATAATTTATAATACATAGCTCAAATTATTTACTTGATATTTTTACCTATTGAAATAGATGTATGTGAATAATTTCTTTTAAAAACGTTTCCCTTTCTTAGTGCTTTCTTCACTCATCTTGTTACTTTCTTGTTTCTGATATCCCCAAACGATCCTGGAAAAAAGTCCATCCATCAGCCCAGGGCACCCAGGGCACTTCTAATTCTCCCCTGTCCCGCTTTCCTATTTTCTGAATTTAAACCCCGAGAGTCATGGTCTGGCAAAGAAGGAAGCTTCTCACGGAGCAGAGGAAGGCAGAAGGCTGACTGGGCCAACCCAGAATCTTCTTTCAAGTGCAAAAAAAGAGACAAAATGCTGGTAATAATTATATGTAAGCAATTTTGTCTCATGATGAATCTTTCTTGGAAGGAAAGGAAGGAAGGAAGGAAAGAAGGCTAATATATTTGAAGGGTAACTTTTACCACATCCTAGCCAACTTTTGTGTCAAAAGTTTGACAAATTTTTCTTCTGCAGTTTTCTTTTTTCTTTTTCTGTCCCCAAACTCTACCTATTAGGTATTTAATATGGTCCATAGCTACTGCCCTTCCATATCATTGGCTTGAAACAGATTCAAAAACTTTAATGAGAGGTTATCATGGAACTATTTTAAGACTAATTCTAAGTGGAAAATAAAGGTCATCATACTACTGTAGCTGCTAAAGCACTTTTACTGACATTATTTAATTTTCACAGAACTCTGGAGATACAGGCAATTATTTTGATTATGCTTCTGTAGATAAGGTTTTTTAGGCATAGTGGGTACAGTAATGGAGGTCAGTCACTGCTTGCACTGAAAATAGACTTATATCTACTAATGTTCAAGGGAGACCGATGTGGAATATGCAACGTAGGCTTCACAAAAGGATCTCTTGTCATCTTCTTGTGCCTCATACAGAAAAACCCAAAGTCTTAGATATTTTCATTAGTATCTAAATTTGAACTGTGTAAGTCACATATTCTAAGAATTAGTAGAGACAATCCCAAAGAAACGTTTCTGTCTCTGAACATAAACCGTTGGTAGCCAACATTTATGACAGCTTTATTTTAAATAAATATTGCATAATGAAAAAGGGTTTATTTTTATTGAAAAAAACCCTTAGAATTGTTGATAAATCCGAATTATTGGAAGATTATATTATTCAGAATGTTATGTACATATATTGTTTTGCATATTGCATTTTATTTTAAAAGCTGACATCTGAGACACATACTCTTATTGAAATTCCCACTGGAGTACATTCTGGAAATGTGTACAAGCCTTTACTTAAAATTCATCTCGACCCTTTTCCTTGAAGGCATACTTCAGAATCTGCTACTCCCTATTGCAGCTTCATATATGGACTCATTCCCTAGTTTCAACTTGAATGAAGAAAGGACTAATGTGCACATGCTTTACTTGGAAGGCGAAAGCACAGGATGCCATGAATAAGAGACAAAGGAAGTGAAGCAAGGACAAGCAGAACAGTTGTCACATGATGCTACGTGATGCACTGTGTTATCACACAGGCTTTCCCTTCACAATAACCTGCAAAATGACACCACAGATCATGCAACAGGCATGTCCACGCAACATCCAGGCTTTCTTCAGAAGGGTTTCAAAGAGGAGATGCGTCTTGGAGTAGCCTACGGGATGAAGAAAGGAGGGGACTTCGCCTAGCTCCTTCCTGTCTCACATTTCACTTTGGTCTTACCATGCATGGGGAGCTAACTGCCCTGTACTTTCAGGTTTCATTCTCCAGTCCCTGAGATGTCCCAATGAGCCAGAATCCCTGCCCCAGTGTGTGGTGCTTTATTCAAGTTCAAAACCACAGGGGTGATCTAATGTGGGTGCAGTACTGATAAGAGAAAAAGGAAGACAGAGGCAGGGTGAAGAGGAGTGCAATGTTACTATTGTGATAGAGGCAACTAGGGCATAACTCTGATGTATTTCTGCTTGCTGAAGGCACCACAACTCTTGAGCAAAAAACTCTGGCCTTCCTCAGCTGGGCGATCAATATTTTTAGGGATTGAACACAGATCAGACAAGAAGTATTATAATTCAACTTCTGGCCCATAGGTAAGCCAGTGTAGTAAACCTGAGAAAGCCAGAAAACAAACAGTTGAAGTTGAGTGCAAACTAAAGTCCTCAGAGAGTACTGAAAGTTGAAGCCAAGAAAATCAGAGGCGAACACCAAAGGGGTCACAAGTAGGTTGAAACTTGGTGAATGAAGCCCAGGACTAAAGCAGGAAGAAACACAAGTGGAGCAATAGCACAACAGAAGTAAAGTAAGCAGAATCTCCTTCAGTTGCTTTTAAAGTGCTGAAAAATGGGACGTAATCTTTATATGCTATTAGGCATATGGCAAATGCACAGGCAGGCCTCTCTTAAAAGTATGGCATCATCGCAAACAAAGGAAATGTATAGGAATATAAGATTGATAAAAGCTTCTGGAAATAAGCATTATGTAACCTAATTATCCCTTAGCTATGCCAGTCTGACAACTAATATGATGTCAGATTGTCATTAATAAGCACACTGTTCATTTAATAGAATTGTGTATCAAGGGCCTGCGTGATCCAAGTCCTGCTAAGAACCTTATTCTGCAGTGCTTATTTAAATAGTCATAGGCCCCGGCCTTCATAGATTTTGTAGTCTGTGAGGAGATACAGATAATGACAAATACATATGTGTAATTGTGAAGTGCTATGAAATGCACGAACAAGATGCAGTGAGAGAGAAAAGCAGGGACGGAGAAGGGAAAAATCCACTAACATGCCGTTGTCAGGGAGGACCACTGTAAGAAGTCAGCAATTAAGCTGAGATCTGAAGCATGAGGTCTGAAACTGAGCTCATGGAAGAGCCTCCTCTACAGAGATGACAGCACGGCCAAGTCTCCACGCCACATGGAAAGAGATTGGCTTGATCAAGAAATGGAAATAAGCCCAGGTAGCTGAAACACCATAAACAAGTAACCTGAGATGAAAATGGAGAGGGCCTTATAGGCTTTGTGTTCTAATTGAATATATCTGACACATAACGTTGTGTAAATTTAAGGTGTAAAACATGTTAATTTGATAGTTATATATTGTAATGTAATTGCCATTGTAATGAAAATTAGCACTTCTCGCCTATTACATAGCCTTTCTTTTTAGTGGTTGAAATAATTAAGTTCTAGGCTTTGATTATGATTTGAATTTTAACTCCAGTGTGAGTCCCTGGATGGATTTAATTTCTTCACATGTAATGACTTAAAGCCTCTAACCTGCTTAACAGCAGGAAGTCCCCTCTTCACAGGTTGTCCAAATGTGACTAAGAATCCCTGGAGGACAATTAAATGCTCCAGAGATATGTCCCATGGTCACCTGCTGCCTTCCCCCCTCTGTGCTATTGCAGATCCCTAATGGCTGGGATTACTGTCTCCCTTCAGTGTCTACTACTCTGCCATATACTGTCTCCCCCAAACCTGAACAGCACTGCTAAAATAGCCTACAATTTTAATAGGACTTTATTAATGTTTGAGGGAAATGAAAGTAGAACCTCAAGAGTAACTTATTACCACCACTAGATATGCCTCTTCTTAGCACTCATAGAACTAGACCTATGCTCAGGTTTGGACAGCCCCACGTGGGCAGAGACCACCCTGGATACAGAGAGGCTGGATGACTTTCACTTTATCCCATCTGTATCTCCATTTCTTATTCCTATCAGACAATCAGTTTATTCCAAAGATGGTTAATAACACAAATGCGTTACCTTCAAAGGAAAAGAACCCCCAAGGTCTC
This sequence comes from Carollia perspicillata, assembly GCA_004027735.1. NCBI lineage: Eukaryota > Metazoa > Chordata > Mammalia > Chiroptera > Phyllostomidae > Carollia > Carollia perspicillata. The sequence goes on along the minus strand of PVKM010003574.1, from coordinate 24,815 downwards.
CTCACACAGATAGTTGAGGGTCCCCCCTCAGATCCTGAACTACGCTAGAACCCAACAATCCAACATCAGTAAAGCCTGGACTCACGCAGTGTTTGGGATATAAACATGCCAGTCCATTTTGAGCTTATCCAAACTAAACCTCATTCTTTTGTATAATTCAAAGTAAAGATCAGGCTTGATACACATCCTTCCTGCAGAATCTCTGTCCAGATGATGAAGCAGCAAGTTTCAGGCATAGTTCATTCTAGATCCGCATTTAAAATAGACATGATCCCCTAAAGGATATAGTAACAGCTATGCAACCCTGTCTATCATATACCATCTTTAGTATTACCACAGAGTAGTTCATGTCATTCGAATCACAGTGCCTCACAAAAACTTCAAGTCTAAAGTATGCCTCCATTTAACTTTTGCATAACAAAAAAAAATTGCTTTGGTTACTCCAAACCAAAGGCATAATCTGCATCAAAGTTAAATTCGTGTCTCTACCCTTAGCAAAACAGAAAATGCTTAAAGATTGAAAATATACATGCAATTTTCTTCCCATCAAATTTAAAAGAAAAAAAAATTCTTGCATTTGACTCCTCACCAAAAATGTAAGCTTGCTTCAATTAGAAGTCACTGCAGTAAAATAGCTTTCTTCTTCCAACTCAAGCTTCAAGGCTGTTCTGCAGTCCCCACCACTCTGTTTTACAGTGCCTTCTTTTTATTCAAGTTCTTGCACTTCACCCACCCATAGGAACTATTTTTGCACCTTAAGGAGGGCTGCCTTACCTGGCTCTCAAAGCAGTGCCCCTTGTACGGACTTCCCAGCCTGCTCCCACGGTGAGTCCCCGCCCCTGAGACCCAGGCCTAGTTCCGAATTCTGCTCACCCATCACCACAGCCTTCAGTATCACCTGAGAGATAAGTTGGAGCTGAGGATTTCGAGACAGTTGAGGATTTCAAGAACTCCTCTATGAACTGACGCTGTGATGCACACACAACAGCATCTCTGAAGCCAGCATAGCTTAACTTCACCCCACTTGGGCTCAATGGACTGTAGGGGGCCTGCAGACGTCATGAATTATGAGGAAAGAATATGTTCTAAGTTTTCACTGCCAAGTGCCCTAGCCTCCAGACTGTACCTCCCACTCCCTCTCACCAATACACACACCCACTCTTAACTTCTGCCCACTGGCCATTGACAGGTAGTGTTTTATTCCAGAGCTGTCTTTTCCCACAGTTATTCTAATAGTGCCCTCCAGTGGCAGGTGATTCAAATGTAATTAAAGTTTGAAGAATTCCACCATAAAGGATCAGTTTATTTCAGGATCTACCCAGTGCCTAAGAACTCTCCCAGAGGTATTCGCCTCTGACCTGGCTACTTTCTAGTTCTCTGTCTCACACAGATATATGGGTGCATGAACTAAGGCTCAGAACACAAAGAACTAGTCAGGCTTTTTCTACCAATTCATGGTCAAAGGCCAATCACTCTGCCAGAGAGTACGAGGCAAACTGCATCACGAACACCACCACCACCACTAGTCACAGACACTGAGAAGGGAGATGGGCTTATTGCCCCATGTGTCATACAGTTTCGGCCTCTCACAGAGAGTCTGAAATAATGCAGTCTAGTTCTTTGGTCTCCGTTCTGGAAAGCACTTAAATATGAGCTCCTTAAATACCTCTTCCTTTGTTTCTTAATCCTTTGGAAGATAAAAAGACACCATGTTCACGTTTTCTAGGATAAGTTCTACAAACTCGGCTAGTTTGGGATGGGGGAAACAGAGTGTGTAGAAGGAACAGCCAGGGCGTTCAACTCTTGGGCTCTTCAGAGGAACCCATGGCCCCTCGTCACCACCCCGTGAAGCTTAATGAAAGAAGCCTCTTCATTATGATGGAGTATAGTAGGGACATACACTTATGAGAGAAAAACCGTGGACCCAAATGTGGTGAGCAGCTTTATAGATCAAACAGTTATCACTGATGTGTAGTTTCCCACAAAATACATAGCCAATACTGCCGATGGCCCTATGTATATTCCCCATTCCATTTGCCACCTCTGTGCCGTGAATTCCAAATATACACACCATCCAGGGAGAAAGTACATCAGAGAAAGAAGTAGAAAGCTACCCTGGAGGTTCTGATGCACGCTCAGTTTTGGGAAGCAATGCAAGCTGCCCTCAAATACTTTCGCAGTGCTCAGAAATTTGTGACATTTATGTGTTATAGTTCATTCTGTATAAGTGAGATTTGGGTTATTTCCAATTTTTCAATGTGGAAAAACCTGCAACTCAGTGAATGACTTAAAATTGAATTTCTTTTTCCTTTTGGGTAAATTCTTGGTCCAAGGACATAAACAATCTTTAATTCTTTTAGGAACATAATTAATTGTTTTGTAGAAAGATTAAATCCTCTAATAGAGCCACTCACGGTGAATATACTGACTAAAGTCCTATCACCATGGGCTTTTATCATGATTGTTAATTTTTGTTAGTGTAATGGGTAGGTATATAACAATATGGTCAAACTCTTTTAACTCTTTTAACATTGCTATGATAGCTCTGTAAGCTTCTCTGTGATATAATCTTCTGAATACCGCCCACATATAAATATGTAGCCAAATACCTCAAGCTAATTAGGTACTAGATTAATGTCTAATATCTAGACACCTGGCCTAATAGCTATATTAATGGTGTAGTCTTGTGATAGAGGATATTCTTTTCTAGGACAAAGGTATTCAATGAATATACCATGTATGGAAAAAAGTCAAGGGATTTTTTTAGTGTATTGGGAATTTCCTTTTGTTAATATTCTTTATTACTATGATAGTAAATTAAGCAAAATCAAACACATTCTTTATCTGCCAACTTTTGTGATCCATGATGACTAGCTAGAGGGTTTTTAAATAGTGCAAGTGAAGGCAATTTTTAGAGAGCCAAGTGGGTTTAATAAATCTGTTTAAAGCTATTTTTGTCATTTCACTAATGCAAACAATACATGAGACCAGGGTAAAGTTATAACATACTTGTTTTGCCTTTGACTGCCACTAAAATCTGAAGGGAGCACAAGAGTGTAGTTCCAGGATCTTTTCATAAAAAACAAAATCATGAAAAATTTCAGGGCCACGTACGCATGGCTATAAATCTTAGGTAATAGACTAGGGCACACCTGAAACAATCGCTAAGAATACAAACACTTTTTCTATTCTTTCTTTTATTCTGTCATTATTATGAAGAAGATGAAATAAGAACTGGTTAAACAAAATCACCAAAGTTTGCATATAAATAAATGTCAACATGTCAATGTAATAAATACCACAAGTATGTCCTTGATTCGTTCTCTTCAAAGTTTTATCTATAAGTGGATTAGAAAGCACACTCATAAATGTGAGTGGGACCAAGAGCTTGGAAGGATGGCAGAGATTTTGGATGACAGATTACAGATAAAAATTTGGACCATAAATGAGAAATATGAGGCCAGAGGTTGAGCATCTAGTTCAGGACGGGGTTGGGAAGTGATATATGAAATGAGCACAGAACCAAAGAATCCTAAGATATCTTCCTATTGCAGGCCAGCTGTAGGGTACCGACTCCTGTTTACTGATTTCAAACCATGGAACTGAGCCGAAGCAAGCTCATCTTTAACACTCCTTTCTTCTTGCCTTCTCTCACTCAGGGAGTACCACAAGTTATTTTCTGTCTCTCTGAAATAAAATAGTACCTCTTCTTATTGGCAACTATGTAGTAGAGAATGTGGCTTTGTCCAAAGAGAGATGTGGCTTTTTCTCTTGGCTTTTGGATGGTAACTTAAGCCACATTTTGCAGTTGGTGTCTTTGTTTGAGTGGCAGCTGGCCACCCTGGATTTTAGGGTGGCCAGCCCAATATTTTCAAAGTGGAGTCTGGCTATGCCAGAAAGACCTCATATGATTTAAGGTGGGCGCTTTGGGTGATTCAGTATCACGTAACCTAGCAACTGAGCTCACCATGTGAGCAATCAATCAATCAATCAATCAATCATGTCTACACAATAGCACCAAATGAAAACTCTAGACTAAAGCTCAAGTGAGCTTCCCTGGTTGGCAATACTTTATGCAGATTGTCACATTGAGGCCAAGAGGGGAACACTGCCTAATTCCATGGGAGAGAGCAATGGAAGCTTCGTTTGGAACCCTCCCAGACTCTGCCCTCTGTTTCTCTCCCTTTAGCTGAGTTCCCCCAGCTTTATTGAGTTATAATTGACATACAACCATGTGTACATTTAAGGGATACAACATGATTTGATTACACATATATTGCCAAATGATCACCACAATCAGGATAGTTAATACATGCATCTCCTCACACAGTTATTATTTTCCTTTGGCTGCATTTTATCTGTATCTTTTACCTGTATTAAACCTTAACTGTGATTATAGTAGATTTCAGTAAATCATGTGAGTTCTTCTAGAAATATATCTAACCTAGGGGGGAATATCTAAACTCGCAGTTGGTGTTTGAAGTGAGGGCAGTGTTGTGCACTGTGCCCTGAGACCTCACAGTCTGGCTAACTGAATAGTAACGTACACATCTGCTCTGTAGAATAGAACTTCAATCCATCAGCCATGTGTCTGTCCAAAGAGCTACTATGTGCCTGTAGGTCAACTTATCCTATTTTATGCAAAATCCAAGCCTACTACACTAATATGAGGGCATCCTTCTTATGTGAAAGAAATCTAAACAATTTGTTTTTCTCTTTTGAAAAAATGAAAGTTCATTGTGTTTTATAATGGTTCACTGAGATCTTTGAAAGTCTTCTGTTTAAGCATCAGGAAAAGAATGGAAACTTCAGGCAGGTCCCATCCTAGGTGCTAATTGTAGTTGGTCCGTAATCGCTCTCACAGTGAGACACGAAAAGTGCTATCCCGTAATGAAACTCAGGCTCTCCACTTCCTAGCTGCTGGTTCAGTCTCTTGCTTTTCTCATCTTCCTGACCTGATGAAATAGTATTTTATGTCTTCCAATCTATGTCCCAAAGACCATAGGGGTTGTTCCATCTATTAAATATCCCTTGCTGGGGACATGCCTCAGTTCAATTTCATCAGCTCTTTAAAAAAAAAAAAAAAAGAAAATTGACCTTTTAAATGAAAAGTTCTTTGACTCAAAAGAAATTTTATATCTTTAGTTTATGGGTGTGGCAATATTTAATTATTTGTATTTATGTTAAATGATAAGCAGTCGTAGCAGTCAGCTCATACTGCTGCTGCAATGCCACTGAGGAGGAGGAGAAGGATCTAAAATTGTAATGAGTTATGTTTAATTCTAGCTCATGTTCCATGTCTACCGTGGGATGACTTTAGCTCTGTTTTCTGTCTTCTTTGGATACAGATTAAAAGAGCACCCCTGCCCAATTTGGGACTGTCAATTTTTATGTTCTTGGTTAGATCTCATTTTACCATCTTGAAGTCTGGAAAGAGGAGCAATACTGTAACAGGGTGCAGCCAGAATGGGGGGCCCAAATAGGAATTTATAATGGGGTCCAGAAGTCAGTGTCCAGGAAATATTAGGAAAAAAATATATATATATAGGATGTCCTCACCCCCACAAGTCTGAGATGGGGGTTGGGACGCTTTGAGCAGGACCTATTGAGAGCTGTTTTGCATAGCAACCGTTTTGCAGATAACCTCTAGAATAGTCATTTAACATATCTATAACCTTTAACTGGTTTCATGGATATGTTAAATAGCTGTGGCCATGCTTTGAGCCAGGGGGATGGGAGTGACTTCAACTTGTGATGGAATTGAGAGGCAACTCCCCTGGTTACAGAGCCTACCTAAGAGCTTGGAGATGATTGGCTCCACATCAAAGGGCCACACCTGCCTGGACTTACTATGGCAGCCCAGTAAAGCTGGAAAAATACAGGAATGCTAGCAGCTGTGACCAATTGTTGGCGGAGTTGGAAATGGGGCTGCAGAGGAAGATTGGAGCTGGGATTTAAACCCAGGTGTTGCATCCATGAGGCATCTTTTTGGGACTACACAGCTTGGGCAGAGTAGAACCACAGACTTCTACTTCTTTTCCTGAGACATGGTACCCTATACTGGTCAGAGGGGGAAGGAAGGACTGTGCGTTTGTGGGTATTCTAAAGGACTTAGGGATCTCAATGAAGATATTAAGTCATTACTCTTAAGTTTGTATAACTCTTCAAATAAATAATCTCTTTCCTTTTCACCAATCTCTGGTATTGAGAGACGTCTTTCCCTGGTGGTGGGCAAGGTGAACCTAGTACGGGGTGGGGGACCCCCAGAGCACAAGGGTGTGTCCATTCAGTAATAGTATATTGTGCCCCCGCCCGGTCTGTTCTGTAACAATACTGCCCAACTTTAAAAATATAAGAAAACAGAATATTGGCTAGAAGACAGGCTGTATCAGGGAAAAAAGTAGAAGAACCAGGATCAGTTTTCTAAAACATCCATAACCTGTAAAATCCTGTTCTGAATGGTTGAAAAGTATGCCTGCATCTGTGACAAGGAAGTTCAAAATTAAATCGTAGATAGGCAGAAATTGTATTAGCTGGCAGAGCATCTGTTAGGAGATGGTCTTACATTGTGGGAAAGTGGAACTAGTATTTAGTGTGTGAATAAGAAACTTGCCATAGGTTAGTTATAACATTTAATCCTCAGAATGTTTTTTTTAAGTTGGGCAGTATTGCTTCTCTTTTTATAGACTTCAAGCTGGCAAACTGAGATCTAGCCGAGACTGTAAAAGCATAACAGAAGACTAAAACAGGAATTTCTAAAGAGGTATAAACTCACCACAACAACACAGAAAGAAAACAAGACAGGGATCACTAGCAGAAGGTAGATTTGAACAAATTTATGGAGTATGCATATCAGAACATTGATAAAGCAGAGGGAAGAACACTGCAACATCAAAAAATGTAAAGAGAATACAGCAAAGGAAATTATTTAACCAATAAATCCTTAGAGAGATTGTCTTGAAATTCTCCATAAAATGTAGAGCAGGAGTAGAAGAGGGACTGAAAAGATTAACTGACATTCTATACACAAAACCCTCATTTTCACCATTTTCATCCCTGCTCACCAGAGTAACCCAGATAATCATAGTTAACAGCCTGTAGGCAGAAATTTAGCCTCAGGCAAGAGAAAAGGATGGAAGCAGAGTTTATTTTTTAATAAGTTAAACAAAGAGTTTAAGGAAACTTCATCATTAAAAGTAATTAGGCAGCTGTGAATGAAGAGACTTTTGAGGAAAATTTTTATATGGTATGAAAAAGAAAAACCAAAACAAACAGAAGAGGAGGGAATGACCTGAGAATAAATAGAGATAAGTCAAGGAAGAAAAAAGTAGTTTAAAATATTATAATTAGTATTCTAAGAAATGGCCCAGACAATATGATATCCATAAATAATGAACAGGCTACTGTGGAAAAAAAAATAACAATAAAAGAAACCAGAAGGAATTCTTGGGAAATTACAAAATCAGATTAACAAAATAGAAATTTCAATAGTCAAGTCAGCAAAGAAGATTAAGAAAACTTCACCAAGAGTGAAAACAAATGGAAACTATAAGAGCAAATATAAAGGTAAACAAATAAAATATTAGTCCCTCTATCCAAGTAATAGTGTTCCCACAAACAGATTACAGAGACCATAGAGAGAAAAAAATTACTAAATAATAGTCAACTGGAATCCTTCAATGCTGAATTCCTACCAGTCTTCAAGATGAAAGGAAGGCTCCAGCACAGGAAATAAAATCTACATCCAGGTTTATCATTGTGAAGTTTAAAAACACAAGCAATTAAAACAATCCTACAACCATGAAGAATCAGGCATAAAGGCATTTTGTCCCTTCTCAAAATCTGCAGGGTGGAGGGCAGTAGGTGGGCCACATCGCAATACGCCCCTTAGACATGTGGTGCTGAAGCCAGTCAAGACGGAGCAAACTCAAGAGCGGTTTTACCTTCCCCACTTAACTGCCAAAAAGAATTTAGCAGGAGGCCTGTAGCAGAAAGAAAGCTATTCCCAGAAATAACGTTCCATCTGAGAGACTTATTACCTGAGAGCAGGCAAACATTTGTTTATGAAATAGTTCCTCTTCTCTCCATTCTGTGAATTGCCTTTCTCCCTTCGAAGCCCCAGACCCCTACCCCTTCCCTTTGCCTGGCTGCCAGTGAGAGTCGTGTCTTTGTGGGGCTACCATAATGTAAGGAATGAAGTTCCTTTACTGTTAATCTGTCTTATGTCAATTTACATATTAGAACAGCCACAGGACCGAGAAGGGATAAAGAAAAATTTTTCCTCCCCTACAGCTTGGCAACTCTGAAGGGACTGCCGCCAGCTGGACACAGCTTGCTCCGGCCTGATAAGTTTATTATCCTGATTATTGTGATAAGTTTCACAGGCACATACAGATTTCAACACTGACAACACTGTACATATTACTCACATGCAGTCTATTGCATTGCAATGACACCCTGATAAAGCCATTTCATACACATGCATCACTTTTTTAAAAGCCCAACCTTGTGGGCCGAATTGCATCCTCCCCAAATCCCATGTTGAAGTCCCAAGCCCCAGTACCTCAGAATGTGACTGCATTTGGGGGTAGGGTCTTTAGAGAAGCTCATAATTAAATTAAATGAGGTTAGTGGAGTGGGGTCTCATCCACATGACTAGTATCTTTAGAAGAGAATTTTAGGACACAGATATGCATATACGGGGATGACCATGGTAAAACATAGCCACCTACAAGCTAAAGAAGGTGACCTCAAAAGAAACAACCCTGGCAATACCTTTGAAAGGATCAGGCCAGTTTCCCAGCCCACCAGCCTGCTCCTGGCCCAGTCAGGCCAGAGTTCCAACCCGCTGGACTGCCCACAACTCAGCTATCCTGACTCGCTTGACATATAGCCCTCGGTTTCATCAAAACATCTGGTGCCAACCACAACCACCAGTGGTCAGACTGACCCTCCTGTTCCTGGGAACAGCCCAACCCTTTACCTAACCCATTGTCCCGGCTCACATCCCGAATCCCTGGGGCACCCACCCAGAAGAGCAAGAGACTAACCCCTCCCCTCTCCCCTCACTAACCCTGCGCTTTTTCTTTTAAAAATCCCATTCCTCCCCCACCTCTCCTGCCCACCCCCACAGTGGGGCTGCAGTCTGCCTGGACTCAGCCCACAGGTAAGCACAGCATCAAATAAAGGCTCTTGGGTCTGATCATCTGGCTCTTCCCACCTCTATTTGTCATGCATTTTTAACAACCTTGACCTCAGATTTCTAGCCTCTGGAACTGTGAGGAAACACATTTTTTTTTCTCTTTCTTTTTTTTTTAATTCTAATTGTTATTCAAGTACAGTTTCCTATCTTTTACTCCCGTCCCAGTCCACCCCCGCAGTGTTCCCCACCTCCCTCCCATTTCCACCCCCCTTAGTTTTTGTCCATGTGTCCTTTATACTTGTTCCTATAATCCCCTCCCTTTTCCCCTGAAATTCCCTCCCCTCTCCCCTCTGGATACTGTCATCCCATTTTCTATTTCAGTGTCTTTGGTTATATTTTGCTTGCTTGTTTGTTTAGTTGCTTAGGTTCCTGTTAAAGGTGAGATCAAATGGTATGTGTCTTTTACCACCTGGCAATATTATTTCACTTAGCATAATGCTTTCCAGTTCCATCCATGCTGTTGCATAGGGTAGCAGCTCCTTCTTTCTTTCTGCCACACACATTTTTGTTATTTAAGCCCCCAGCCCATGGTTCTTTGCTCTGCAGCCCTATCAAACTAATGCCGTTGGTAAGAAATTATTTCACAACATATGTAACACATGCACTCCTTGTAGCTGCATTGTGGGTGACTTATTTTCTGTCTAAACGATATACTTTTTAAAACAATAATCATGTGCTTCTGTGATAATTATAAAAATAGTCACAAAATATTATATGAAACCATTCACAGGATTAAACCTGAAAATCCTAACAACAAAGAAGCCGCAGTGGAAACCGTCTGTTTTCTTATTCTAAAAGAAGTATGTTTTTGGTATAGGACAAAACGTGGTAATTTTAAAAAGACAACTTAAAGAAAATTGCGAAGTATATTTTTGAAATCTTTCCATAAATATTCAAGAGGAAGCCTGCTTACTCTAAATTGCTGATACTGCCATTTCAAAGATGCCTGCAACACACACAGGAAATAGTGGAAGTATAAATGAACCGTTCATTAAAGATACCTATGTAACTTACAAGACAAAAGGTAATATTCAATGCAAACTGCTCCTATGTTTAAAGAAAACTTCATGAGATGAGTTTTAAGTTGGCAGTGATTACCAGCAATGTTTTTGTTAGGAGTTTCACACAGCTTTCTTTTATTCTTAATTACTTTTGTAACTACCTGTACTTATTCAATTAGATATGTTAATATCTGTGGATTTCTATACACCTGTTTCTCCCAGCTGCCTGCAAGGCTGGTTCTCCCACATCTGTATGGAATCAGTACTTCCATTTCCTACCATTAAAATCACAGGAAAGAGAAGTCCTAAGACCAGTGTGGAGTTGAAGAGCTTAAAACAAAGACAAATGATAGTTAAGTGTGAATATTCTTGCAATAAAATCAGTGCTCTCAGGATAAATTTTGGGATAGACTCAAATATTACCAGAAAGTGTCCACTATGCTTTCATAAATGTAAAGCCCTCTGATAATCTGGTATTTGAAGATTATATATATATATATATATACCCACATGTGTATATTCTAGACTATAGAGTAGTTTTGCCTATAAAAGTTAGAACAAAAATGAAATGCTTAAAAATTGAGTCATTTATAATAAACAAAGTTATCTACTTAAAATATTTTCCAGAATGTGATTTCTCCATATTTTTAATTAAGAAAAGACTTATTGTACATCTATAGTATACAATAATTCAGGACATAGGGTCCTTAGAGAAGTAATTAAATTAAAATGGGGTCATTACGGTGGGACCTAATCTGACATGACAGCTGTGTTTATAGAAAGAGGAGGTGAGGACACGGACCTGTGTCTATACCGAGAGGACCCTGTGAAAATGAAACCAGAAAAGCTGGCCTGTCACTACCAGAACCAATGACCAGAGACAGGGATTGAATCTTTATGGGCGCTTCATTCGTATGGCCTGCGATCTGAGAAGACAGGGTTATGTAGCCTAACAGACTGTCTTCCATTTCTTTTCAAGCCAGCCTTTTTATAAGGAGGAAAAAGTGTAGGTAAAGGATCTGGAATTCAGGAAAGAGGTTAATCAGATGAAAGCTGCAGTCCAGTAACATCCCTAACATCTCTTCATCCGTGGACCAGTGATTTTCTGGCTGTGTCCTGTGTCCTGTGTCTTGGGTGATTTTCTTTGTCTGTGTGCTGGGCGGTGGGATGTCTCCTAGGAACACAATGGCTCAGATACCATCTTAATTGCTTATGGCCTTTTCTGGACCACAAAGGTTGAATTGCTGTGGTCTCCTGGAGTCAGGGTGACCCATACCTTCACCTCCTGAAACAATAGTTTTTAACATGCATTAACTGATACCTAAAATTAAAATTTTCCACCTCTTGAGTCCGCCCCCCCAAGAAAGGGCAGTTTCCTAATTTCAGAGAGTATAGCAACAAAGACTATGCTCCTGATCTCATGGCGCTTATGAAAGAGTGGGAGGGACTAATAAATCCAGTGTAGTTAAATATTATGAAGATGATATAATAAGACACAATTATAGGAAATAACTATTTCATATAGGAGAATGCTGTTTTCATTGGGTGGTTAGTCTTTTCAAAGAGATAATATGAAAATGAGATAACATATTTAACTTACACAACTAAGAAACATTAAGGATATAATTACTTTACCCAGAGTTTGAGACAGCAGTGGATAATTGGCACTATAAATTGAAGCAATCTATGTTGAGATGATGTAGGCATAAGCACGCACATTTAAATGTATGTAAATTAACCTACAATTATATTTGTAGAATATTATCTGAAGTGTTTGCTCCAAGATTTTATTTTAAGTTTGTTCATTATACAATTGTTTATAGCTATTAAAATTTGTGGAAAATTGAATTCCATCTACAGAATGATTATTAAACAAATAAACTATGGTGCATCAACAAAGTCGAATATTGTATGTTCATTAAAATGACGCTCTGTTTCTGATCCAAGAGGGCAAATCTTCCTCTTCCTCTTTAGACTCTTTCACAGTTGTAAGGGAATGTTTCAAAGGTGTAAGCCTACAACAAATAGAAAAAGAGAATAGCCAGCAATAAAAAATGGGAGGTGAATGGAAGAATCTTAGTAGATGGTGTGTATCAAAGGGAGCCACAGTCTGGCACTCACGTGGTATGAGCATCCATAATGAAAGAAGGTGACTGTCTCAGCAAGTACAACAAGTAAAAGGCAAGCATGGAAAGAGGAAGAAGTAGTAAAAAGGGCTAAAAATGACTAATAGATCTATGTACAGAACTATGTACAGAACTTTGTGAAACAATTTGTCCTCCTCTCTTGCCTGCCACTGGTGGCCTGAAAATTATGTTCAACCTCAAACAACCATTTTGGAAGTACTAAGGAAGTGAAGGCTGGGTGTTGGTATCATAGGATAAGCACCTTCTCACTCTATTTTATATAGGTGTGCTCTACCCTAATCGCCAGTCCCTGCCCTTGACTCCAAAGAAAGCGTAGCAGTCAATGAACCTTAACTACCAGCATAGATCATGGAGTCAGACTTCCTTACACCCAATTCTAAATATAATCAAGGGAGACATTGGAGGAAAGGCTGAAGCATGCAAGACAAATACCAAGATTTGAAAGCAAACAAAAAATAACCTTTGGAAAAAGTAAGAGAAATAAGAAAAGATAAACAAAGAAAACCCTCAGGTTAGAGTCCTCAGTGACATTTAAGAGGATACTATTTGCCTAAAATAAAAAAGAGAACCACTTAAACCAACCCCTACTGCCCTGCCATTCCAGTTCCAATCCGACCGTCAGCTTCCTGAGTGCAGAAGTGGCTGGAGAGGGTCTGGAGATTATAAAGAAGGTCTTGGGCTCTGCTACAGTACGGATAAAGAGAACAACCTGAAACTTCATTGTCTCAGGATCGAGATGAGCCAGGGATGGCAGCAAAAATCCCAGGGACATGAAGTATAACACCAAGCAATGATGTTTGCACTCTGCCATAAATCCAATGACAGTAGGGAATAAAAGATTGGGAGACACAGAGGAGACGCAAGGAAGAAGGCCATGTGAAGGAGGCAAATTGAAATTATGCTGCTACATGCCAAAAATGCCAAGATCACTGGCAATTCAGAAGCTAGAATAGGTGAGAAAGGACTCTTCTCTAAAAACTAAGGTGTGATCGTGGCCTTGTGGACACCTTGATCTTGACCTTCTAGCCTCCAGAACTGTTAGATAATAAATTTCTATTGTTTTAAGAAATTTCTATTTCTATTGTTTCTACTATTTTATCGTCTATTGTAATTTGTTACAGCAACCCTTGGAAACTAATACAGGTGGCAAATACAAAAGACCTCACATATAAATGGGATAAAAAATGCACAACTAATAAATAAAACTTTGATTTCCCCGAGTTTAAGAAATGTTTGCAGCTTCAGATTGAATGGAATCACTGAATTCCAGTACTGACTAGGGAAAAGCATGCACCCCAGCATATATATTCTGGTTAAACTGTCCTGTTGCAAAAGATGATTCTCTACCCTCTTTCAGCAGAAAGGAGAAAATGATTACAGAGAAAAAAAAAACATTTACCTGGAAAGGGAAACAAGAGCAAGACCCAAGATGGTGAATAAATAGATGGAAGCTACACTAAATTCCTTCGAGGACCAAACTGGAATTACAATTAAATTAAAGAAAAATCATCCTTAATAACCAGCTGAACACTAGCTGGAGAGAAGCTTTATAATCAAAGACATACAGGAAAAACCATTACACCACAATGAGACTGGTGGAGAGTGTGGAGGAGTAAATTAAGACAAATACCATATGATTTCACACATATATGGAATCTAATGAACAAACAAGCAAAACAGAGACAGACCCATAGAGAGCAGGCTGACAGCTACTGGGGGTTGGGAGGTTAGGGGATGGAGGGATCGAATTAAAAGGAAAAAGCGCTCACGAACATGGACAACAGTGTGGTGATTGTGGGGTGGAGGAGGATATAAGAGGAATAAATGGTAATAAACAGATTGCAATAATAAAATATACTTAAAAATTTTTTTTTTAATTTCTCACATGCAAAACTAGTAGCTACATTTTTATGGACTATCGTCAACATACTTTTTTTTCTTTTCTTTTTTTTTAAATTTACTTTGAGAGAGGGGAAAGGAGGGAGAAAGAGAGAGAAACATCAATGTGTTGTTGCCTCTCACATGCCCCATACCAGGGAACCTGGCCACAACCCAGGCATGTGCCCTGACTGGGAATCGAACCAGCAACACTTAGGTTCACAAGCCAGTGCTCAATCCACTGAGCAACACCAGCCAGGGCTTCTTTTTCTTTTTTTACTTTTTTTATTGATGTTTGAAAACAGTTGTCTCTCCATTTTCTCACCACCACTTTCCCCCACCCTAACCACTTTTAAGATATAAGACTTAAATATGAGAATTTTATACCTCCCCTGGCTGGTGTAGCTCAGTGGATTGATTGAGCACAGGCTGCGAGCCAAAGGGCCGCCAGTTCGATTCCCAGTCTAGGCACATGCCTGGGTTGCAGGCCAGGTCCCCAGTGGGGGCCATGTGGAGGGCAACTGCACATTGAGGTTTCTCTCCCTCTCTTTCTCCCTCCCTTCCTCTCTCTCTAAAAAAATAAATAAAATCTTAAAAAAAAAGAATTTTATACCTATGTAAGATAGCATTCTCTTGTATAAAAGCAAGAATTCAGAAAGTAACTAAGTATATGTAAGGTTCCACATCTGAAGAAAATAATAAATAATGGGTTATAACCAAACTACCAATGATTTAGAGCAGAGGCTTCAAAACAAAGATGAATATAAGAGAATGCAATTGCTCTTATAAAATAGACAGTTAAATCTAAACGAATAATGACAGAGTAGGGATAGCTAAAGGCTGTCTAGGTTGTTCGATTTGAAATAGTAGCATGTGAACCTACCCGTACATAAATCTTTATACATCTGTAAGGCCCCAGTATTTAGATGTAATTTTGGCTGAAATTGATACAAAGCTAATAACCAGTCCTTTTGTATATAAAGCTCTCCTACATATTAATTCTTTATTTTGATTTGCCGTTGATTAACTAAATAACTACATAAGGTTTTTGTTGTTGTTTTTTCACTCTTGAAAGGTGCAGGGGAATAACTTTTTATTGCCTTTACGTTGAGTAAAAACTCCTCCTGAAGTAGAAATTTTTATTGTCCTTTAAAACATTGTTCTACTCTTTTCTTACATCTTTCATGGCAGAGAACAATCATGAAACTTTCCTTTTAGGCAAAGTGTTTCTGCCCCTTCACATTCTTGTGTAGTTATTTTTGGTCTTGCAAACACAACAATCTCATGAGAAGAGGTCTCATTGTTGGTTGCTTTTCATTAACTTTGCCAAACACATTGAGAGCCATATAGATAGAAAAAGATCTATTTTCAACTCAGAAAAATTATTTCATATATATATGTTGCTCTGTTGTATTCTTTTTCATTTTTTGTGCTTATTGTAATATTTCTTTCTGTTGGAACACAGACTATGGTTATGCTGCATCACCATTACCTATTCTTTCTAATCTTTCTATTACTTTTATAAAAATCTTATCACTTTTTTGGTGTTCTTGATAATTTTCTTAACTATGTCTTAATGATCCACTTTTTGCAGTATGATTTTGCTTTTTATACCTTGGACTACTTTAATATCATTATTATTTGAATTTATTTGTTTAGTTCCTTAACAAAAATCGCCATGTCTCATTGTTTAATATAACATTCACATTCATTTTAGACATCATGATATCCTTTTTAAAAAAGATTTTATTTGTTTATTTTAGAGAAAGGGGAAGGGAAAAAGAAAAGGGGAGAAACATCAATGTGTGGTTGCCTCTCACACAGACCCTCCTGGGGACCTGACCTACAACCCAGGCGTCCGCCCTGAAAGGGAATCAAACCAGCAACCCTTTGGTTAGCAGGCTGGCGCTCAATCCACTGAGCCACACCAGCTAGGGCACATGTTACCCTTAATATTAGTTCAACATAGTACCTAGAATTTGGTTTTGTTTCACTGCATAAGTCTTCAAATATATGTTCTTCAACTAAATTCTTCACACTATTGTAGAATGTGTTCATCTCTTTGTTTACCAAGGTGTAAGGGTGATCCGTTTAGTATAATTGGTTAATTGAGCAGGAGGGTTTCTTTCCATTCTCAATTTTCTTGACTTTTCCTTGCTGTCTTGAAAAATATGCTCCTGGAAAGTAAACCAGAGAGTAACAATGTAATTGATGTTGTCACCTCGGTCATTCGATGATTTCGAGAATGTGGGAAGGAAGTTAATTTGTGGAAAGTTACAGCCAAAATTAATTTTTCCTGAAAGCATTTTCTGTATTTTCTTCTTGAAATCTACTGCACAGAGGCCAACTAAATGAGGTTTGAAGAAACAAAAATGTTCCCATTATTGGGGTAGGGGGTGGTGCTTGTTTCTCTCCCACTTCTAGTTCAGCTGGCCACAAAGGCAAAAATCTTGTGTCAGGAAAAACAAAGCCCCAGCAGATTTTTTTCTATAAGATAAAACTATATGTTTTGTCCTCAATTAACACTTTTACTATTAATGATCTTATATTGTTAAATGGCTCTAAGTAGATATCGCCCTATCCTTCCAATAACTTGTCCTTGTTTCCAGACATCCTTGATCTAAATTAGTGGATGTGGCAGCAGAAAGGCTCTAACAGGACCTAAAATTGTCTCCACCACTTGGTATTTCTGGCCCAGTGTGGCCCCTCCCCTTGACTGTGAGCAGGATTTGTGACTTGCTTCTAATAAACTACAACAAAAGTGCAGGGATGTCATAAACGGGACTATGTTACATTAGGTTGCAACTTTTCTCTTGCTAGCAGGCCCTCTATATCCACGCTCTCCTATACTGCCTGTGATGAAGTACACTACCATCTGGAGAGGCCCATGTAGCTAGGAACTGAGGGTGGCCTCTAGCCAACAGCCAGCAAGGAGCTGAGGCCCTCAGTCTGACAGAACTGAATAGTGCCAACAACCACATGAGTTTGGAAATGGATCCTTTCCCAGTTGAGCCTCCGATGAGACCCCCCAGGCCCAGGCAAAACCTTGATTGGTGTTTGTGAGAGACCCTGAAGCATAAGGCCCAGCTGAGCCATGCTCAGATTCTGGGCCGACAGAACACGTGTAGTCACTACATTTGTGACATGTTTTGCAGTAATTGATAAATGCTACAGTGGGTTTCCTTCTCAAATCAGAACATTGCTACTGGAAAACCACCTCAGAAAAAAACAAATAGCTTTGACTGAGCCAATGCTCCTTTGGAATATAATAGATCCCCCCACTGTCAGGAGAAAGAACTCCAAAATGGATTTTCTCAATCCTTCCCATAGTCTATCCATACCTCCAATGCCTAGACCCACTCATTTAGGAGATATTAGTAGAATTTCCCAGAATGTTTTTACACCTGCAATCCACAACAACGTACTCTTATAAGGTATCTTTGGAACATCTGTTTCCCTAGAAGCAGGGACTTAGAAGGGGATTCTTCAGCAAGTATTTTACTGAGAGAGTGTTCTCAGGAGGAAAGGAAAAAGCTACACAGGGTGTGGTCCCTCAGGTGGAGACCAACTTTAATTGTGATCCCTTAGGAATATCTGAACTAAAAATAGTTTCACTCCCGTGGGCATCTCCTTCCCTATATTTTGCTCTTTCTGGTCATTGTACTCAGTGTATGAGAATTTACACATGTGTTTTACCTGTGTTCC
Source organism: Carollia perspicillata (assembly GCA_004027735.1). Lineage (NCBI taxonomy): Eukaryota > Metazoa > Chordata > Mammalia > Chiroptera > Phyllostomidae > Carollia > Carollia perspicillata. Next base: position 6,882 of record PVKM010003574.1, on the reverse strand, counting down.
CTAAAAGATTCCAGGTTTTTGAAAATGGGGTAAACCCATGCAGTTAATTATCTGTGCATTCTGCGTTGGCAAACCCTAAATTAGAAAAACCTATAGGTTACATTTGGGACCTATCATTCATCTCTTGTGCCACCCCACCCCTCGATATGCAATCTGTCAGACCTCGTGAGTAAGGGATTTAAACTTCTGCCTCAGAATAAGAAATGACTGCTGCTTAATGCACATTGTGGGTTTGCTGGCCCCATTTCCAGTTACATCGGGGCACACGTCCTGAAAGACAAGCCCTGCAGCTTTGGTTGTCCTCTCACAGTGCCACCAGGGTGGCTGGCAAGGTTTGTCCCATCACAGCTGGTGCTATCCTGAGCTAATGAGCCCCAGGAAAACTGCCTCCTAATGGAACCCTAAGCTCTCCACTCAGTCTTCCCTTAAGGTCTGAGGAGTGCAATCCAGGAACTCACGCTAAGTAAGGCCCCTTCAAAAACCATGGTCTGTGCTCATTCGAGAGTCAGAAATTTTCAATTACATAGCCTCCCAGGATACATTTTAGGAAAAAACAAAACACAATTGTTTTTGCATACTTGTTAAACACTAACCATTTTGTTCCTAGCTCCATTACTTTTTCTTACTTTAGCCCTCCTATGCAAATAAGCAGCTCATTTTCGATCTCCCTTGAATAGAAATGTGGGCTCTGTGTACAGGAAATATGTCGTTTTGGAGTTGGCTTTAAAAATTCTCTTTGGTAACATGTTTTTTTTTGATACTCTAAGGCTTTAAAAGTGCTTTTGCATTCATGGCGTCAGTAGATTCTAACCACAGGCCTGCAAAGCAGACAGGTGTTAGAAACCCCAATTTATGGACTAGAATTCAGAGATGATGTAACTTTTTAAAACTTTGTTGCTATGAACAAACAGAACTGAGACATGAACCAGGTTTTCTGACTTCCGTCAGTTGTTTCTCTTCTTCCGTGCTGCCTTCTGTCAGCAATCGGCATTTTCGATTTCTTTCTTGACCCTGGGGATATTTCCTTTATTATTATTTTTTCACTTGGGGGTCTCACAAACGCACATCAGGACTTAACAACACCCCACTTAGTGTCATTCAGCACTAACATTCTCTTTATGCATTTTCACATTCTCAAATGAGAACCCTGACTTAATTACTTCATCTGAACATGTTATTTTACCAGTGCGACTCCGAGATGTGCTGGAGAGTCCCCAGACTGGCATATTATTGCAATTCATTTGAATTTTATTGTATCACCCTTATGCTTTATTTCTACTGCATTTCAAGGCAATCCTTAGCATGTGTAATATCACTTAAATAAGACGTAGATCTGCAACGTAGGACTCCTCTAAACATTCCCCGTCCAGCCACAGGAGGCCCCTTCCAAACTGAAAGGCTATGAATCTCATTGGCGGCTTCCGTTGCACATTTTGATCTGGAGGCATGTTTAATAGCTTTTAAGTGACTATTGTCAAGGGAGTATTTACTCAAAATGATGTCTGCTTTTATTGTTTCTTTGCCAAATTGCACCCAGCAACTAATAAATTTGCTCATACCTCTTTATCAGAATCTTCCCTGGGAAGGAGCCATCTTCTGTTTGAGTACTGCATGAAGTATTTTATTGTTACCTGATGACATCTTTAAAGTTCAGGCAGAAGGACAAGATTCTCAACCTTTTCACCACTAAGGATACTCCTATCATTTCGCTCCTTGGTTTGAAATATTCCATGTCAAATTTCACATGTACCAAGGAACTCTTTATCTCTTCATTTTAATAACAACAAAGGTGTAATTACAGCAAATGCACAGAACACTTAACCTGCTGGGTGCTGTTGTAATGACTTACACACATTAACTTGCTTAACTTTTTTGACACCCTAGGAGGAGATAACTACTATCATCTTCGTTTTACATGCAAGACACAGAAAAGTCAGGCAACAAGGCAGCAGGTAAGAGCTGAGATTTGGCACAGGCGGCCCAGTTCCGGAGTCAGTGCTGCAATCGCTACATGTACCGTCTTCCATTTGCAATATCCAGTTAGCAGAGATCAGTGAAAACATGCAGCTCTTCTGATTTCAGAAAGATGGCGCTGGTGAACCATGACTTCCTCCGGTGGGCAGACACACCCCAGGAGGAAAAACCATTCTCCTTGGAACTGGGTTACTGGAACAGGAGCTCCTACTTCTCCCTTTGTCCGCTTTATACCCTTGAGCACATCTTTTAAATTCCCAGCTCTCCAAGTCTTAGTGTGAAAATAAGGATGGTAAGATTTATCCTGTCTACCTCATTCATGACTTTGAAAAAAAACCCTAATCTCGGCCAGGCACCGTGGCTTGATCTTGACATGCAAGATGAATGGGGAGAACTACGTCCCTGAAGGAGCTCAGTGTCGAGTGGAGGGACAGGAATGTCACCACTTGACACAATGTGACCGGTTTATGCCATAGGTGCTTTGAGTACTAGGAGAGTGGAGAGGAAGAAATGTGTCACATTTCCCCAGGCTGGGGGAAGGAAAGGCAACATCGGGACAACATCATGGAAAAGGTGATTCCTCAAATGAGTCTCGAAAGACCAGGTATTGTTCCCGGTGCACACAAGGATGGGGAAACAGGACATGTGAAAGAGTGAAGATACCAAAGGAAAGATATGCCCTAATTTCAGTTATTTCTAAAAGTATAGAAGACCCTGTTCCTGAGAAGTTAGCAGGACGGGAGCTTGAACCGTATATAGAGCTAGAAAGGTAGGGGTCATGTGACAGGACAAAACATTTTATAAATTCCAAAGCATGATGTTAATGGACAACAGTATTCAGGCTGATCACTACTAAGGACACAAGTCAGTGCTGACTGCTTCTGGTTGCAGACACCAGCCGAGGCACAGCCCCAGACAACCCTAGAATGCAGGGGCCCTTTAAACTCCACAGGAACTCAGAAAAGTTTATTCCTAAGTCCTGTGAGATGTTGAAACTTCTTTACCCCTTCCTCATCCAGAATGGCAAGTGAAACACAATAGTTCTCGATTAGATGCTTTGCATCTAAAGAAGCCAAACCTGAGTTTGTGACAGAAGCTTAGAGCAATCAGAGAGGCTCCAAGAATCCCAAACAACTTTTAGCCATCTGTTTCTACAGCAGTGGTGTCCAGCCCATGGCCCACGGGCCATACATGGCCCAGGATGGCCATGAATGTGGCCCAACACAAAATCATTAATTTACTTAAAACATTACTTAGTTTTATTTCACAGATAAGTACATTTTCTATACTAGCAATCCCAAACTTGGGACTTGCTGGACAATGTTAAAAGATTATCAAAAGGGCTGCTGCCTAATTAGGGTTATTATGTGAGGGTATTTTTCCTTATCTGTGGTGGTGGATATCATGAAGATTATGCATGGGCCTTTTGTGTTGCTCATCAGTTTTCATTAGTGTTTGTGTAGTTATGGTGTGGCCCCAAACAACTCTTCTTCCTGTGTGGCCCAGAGATACCGAAAGGTTGGACACCCCTGTTTTAGAGAGACATGAAGCCTGAGATAGAGAGCCTGGATTTTGTTCAGCTAATTGCTTCAATTTTCTATTTCACTTTGCTTTTGTAAATGAGGAAGGAAACAATGAACAGAATAATTTAATTCAGGTCTCCTAAAAACACATTTATTCTCCCCTCTCTCATTCCCTCTGTGTTTTACTTCTAGAGAATTTCAGTAAAAAATAGGAATATGTGTTGTCTGGGGAAATTACACTGGCATAATAAGTCCATGAAATTTTCAATGGGGCACAGGTGGGAAAAAGGCAGCTGTTGCCCATTTAGCCAAACATGCATTTTTTTGAAGGAAACTGTATAAATTGACCAAAATAACAGCTTTCCTAAGTAAGTGAGGTAATTGACACCATTCTCCTTTTTACTTTGTTGGTAGAAGCAGAAGTTTTGTTGTCTTTAAAGATGCTAGTATATGTCTTTTTATATAAAGACAGATTTTATTAATTTTTTTAGAGAGAGGGGAAGAGGGGGAAGAAGAAAGGGAGAGAAACATCAATGTGATGTGGGAGAGATACACTGATTGGTTGCCTCTTGCACACCCCCAACCAGGGGCCTGGCCCACAACCCGGGCATGTGCCCTGACTGGGAATCAAACCAGCAACCTTTCAGTTCACTGGCCATTACTCAATCCACTGAGCCACACTAGCCAGGGCTATTATATGTCTTTTACCTTCACTTTCTTATTTGTACAAGGAAGACGCTGGTACCCGTACCTGCACCTGTACAAGGCTTATACAGATTTGATCATTTCATTTTTAAGTAAATTAACAATACCTTAAGAAAATAATGCAGCTACAGATTGTTCTGTTACATGTGCTGTCTATGTTGCCTTATATCAGATAGAAAGTCAAACTCAATGTCCACAGAGCAGAGCTCACCTGGCAGGCACCAGATTTAAATCTGGATAGCAAAAGAGAAGCCCTGTATCATTGTACCAGCCTTCAGTTAAGTCAAAGATAAGTGTAGAACAAGCTTGAAAAATTAACTCATAGTTCAACTTGGATGTGGAGAAGTATGCAATTTTTAAAAAACATTTTATGTTTATCTGAAGTCCCAATTTAATTAGTGAAAATAATAGTAATAATAACTTGTATTCCTATCCTACTTAACTTTAGTCTGAGCCAACATTAAAAATAGTCCCCTTGGGCAATTTTCAGCACTTTCCGAGTCAAGTACATTTCATTTCTCAGGTAGTTTTCACTTCCCAGTTTCCCTTCCTAAGATGATACAATATCCTGGGAAGTGGTATGGTACAACAAGGTCACCAGGGGTGGGGACAGGTGGCAAAGGGGACCGCTGACTTTGTGCTTCTCCTTGGGCCTGCACTGGCTCTCACAGTCTGACTGGGACTCACTGTGCATTTCAGAGATGAAAAGCAGGATGGAGAAGGCAGAGACACAGACACGACCGCAGCACACAGAATCTTCCGTGTGCTGATGGAGGAAGCACAGGGGGCCCAGGGGTGGGGGGTGCTGCCAGACTTGGGGGCTCAGGGAAGGCTGCTGGGTGAACCAAGGCCTGAGCTGAGTCCTGAACAAGAAACAGGACTGTCTAGGAAACAACAGCAAGAACACGTCAGGAGAGGAAGCAGCACTGACTGCAGAAAGACAGGGAGGCGAGAGAGAGTGTGGCTCATTAGTGGAACTGCCGAGTTGCTTCATAGGGCTACCCTGAACACATTATACATTCATCTTTCCTTTCCTCTCCTGAGAGGCTTTGATTTTGACTTGATTTCCCACTGCTATGAACAAAGGCTTAAATGCAAAGCAGAACTGAATAGCGTCGTATGAAATGAAAAACTTACAGATGGATACCTTTTGGAGATGAAAGCAGAAACATTTTACAATATTTCTTAAAAGAACATGATTTTGCTTCTAAAGGCTTCAAGCTGCCTCTTGCCTCTGGAATAATTGGCTATTGTTGTTGGTTTATTTTTTTTCCTACCTAAAAGAATTTCGTTTAATATTCTCCACCAAATACAGAGTAGTGGTGAAGGTAAATCACACAGGAAAATTCCAGAGTTCATAAATACCATAGTAATAAGCCAGTCTACCCAAAGAATGCATTATTTAAACTATGGAACTGGGAAAGAACAGCAGTGCAGATTTTTGTTATGGTACATTATCTGTCATTGTTCCTACTTTTGTGTAAATGAGGATTCTTTAAAATGTGCACATCCCACATCTATTTAGGCCATGTAGGAATAAATAATGTAAATTAAAGAGAATGATATCAGCATAGGAGCCCCAGCATAGCACAAAAAGATGTTCAGTGGATGATAAAGTAGTCAAGGTTGAGCATATTCTTAGAATAAAACTCCCAGGAAATTATGCTAATTGAAATCATTTTCTTTAAAATAGACAAAGCTTACCTCTAAAGCTAGAACTACAAATGTTTATGTAGCTCACTAGAACTACCAAGATTATCTCTTTACTTTAGTTGAGAGAAAATATTTAGACGAAAAGTCAACAAATTCATCCAAAACTATGTTAAATATTTAATCAGCTAAAGGAATTCCATCTGCTATAATGGCATCTAAAAAGGCTTCACTTGAAATCTTGGATCTCCCCTGCCTATTAAAAAATAATAAATATTTATCCCCACAAGAATGTGTCAGCATGTCTACATTTTAAAGAAAAGAACTCCACCCTCATGCTCTAATCAACTTCTTTCTTCAAACCAGTAGATTTAACATTTACTACTCATTCTTCTTCTTAAGATGTCATTAGCTGGAATATCCTTCAGGGGTAAGTCCTTGAGACATCCTTTCTAACAGAATTTGTTTGGGGTATAAAAGTGAGAGGGCACGGAGACCAAGCTGAGAGAGTGTTTATGAAGTCAGAGAAGTCTTTACCACACACGATCATTTCAACACCATTTTCCAGAGATCCCCATACAGGACATGCTCAATGTTTCCTAAGAATTGATGGAGCTGGTGTCGAGAGATCAGTTTACAAGGAAGGCTTAGAAGTGTCCTTCATGAGGCTCTATCCTCAACACAGAGAGGGTTGCAGTGGCACACAGGTTGGATCCAGGACAATGGGCCAGTGATAGGGATAGGACAAAGAGGGGAGAGGACTCTAAGCCCAGAACAGTGCCTGTCCCTGAAATTGTATTCTGACCAAGGCTTGATAGTCCAAAACATGAGTTTTGGGAAGAGGGCCAAAATAGGACAGCCAGTATCACCATACTCTCTAAAACACTGGAAATAAAAGTTGGGGTCTACAGGGTTATGCTAGAAATTTCATTTGTTTGACAAGAAGCTTACAGATGCCTCACCGGTGCTGTCAGCTCCGCATGGCATCAGGACCCAATGTCCTCATCAGCAGTCATGCCTTTGAAAACTC
>PVKM010003573.1:0-56816 GCA_004027735.1 Carollia perspicillata | reverse complement strand
TGCAGACACTGTAGAAAACAGTATGGAATTTCCTCAAAAAACTAAAAGTGGAACTGACTTTTGACCCAGCCTTTCCACCGCTGGGATTATACCCTAAGAATCCCGAAGCAGCAATTCAAAAGAACCTATGCACCCAAATATTCATAGCAGCACAATTTACAATAGTCAAGTGTTGGAAGCAACCTAAGTGCCTATCAGTAAATGAGTGAATAAAAAACCATGGTACATGTACACAATGGAATATTATGTAGCATAAAGAAAGAAGGAGCTCCTACCCTTTGTGATAGCTTGGATGGATCTGGGGAGCATTATGCTAAGTGAAGTAAACCAGGCAGTGAAAGACAAATACCATATGATCTCACCTGTAAGTGGAACCTAATCAACAAAACAAATAAACAAGCAAGCAAAATATAACCAGAAATATTGAAATGGGGAAATTGACAATAACGAGAGAGGAAAGGGGAGGTGATAATGAGGGTAAAAGGGGAAGGGTCGTCAAGGAACATGTATAAAACACACACGGACAAAGCCAAAGGTGGGGGTAACATAGAAGCTGGGAGGTGGGGATGGGTGGGATGAGGAGGAAGTTGTGGGAGGAAAATGGAGACAACTGTAGGTGAACAACAATAAAAAATAAAAAGGAAGGAATAATAAAAAAAATCAGTAAATAATTTGTAAAAATCATTTAAAAATAAAAAAAAATAAGAATGTGCTTGCTATATTTGAATTTGATTCACAGTTGGTTTATCTTGGGCAATTCTGATTTGCCTTCCATTGTAATTGCTTTCTCTTTGTAATTTTTAAATAAGAAATTTGTCTCCTTCATTATGTAAGTAAGAATGTTCAGATTCTTAGTCATAATTTTCTATTTTAAGTTCCCTCTTTTTTCATGAAAACATTGAACTAAGAGTCCCCTAGCTTCCTGTTCTCATTACATTTTAGGCCTGTAGTCAATCCATCAGTCTGGGATTTCTTTTATATTACTCAGTGAGTTTCACTTCTTCATGGGTCCTATGATACTGACATACACAAATTCCTTGTTTAATTTATTGGAAGACATAAAATATTTTTTAGCAAAGATGTGCTACAGTATCATCTCTAAGTTGTTGAATATTTGAAACTCATTATTTTGCCTTCATATTTGATTGAAGATGTGGTGGATGCTCTCAGTTGCATTTTCAATTACTCTGAAAATATTCTTCGATAGTGTACTGAAAACCTCCAGTTCATTAACCTTTTATTTTGTCCAAATCCATCAGTCCCCCTTTTTTTACCCACTTTGGGTCTCATGATCCATCATTTTAAGAACATTCTTGCCAATAATCAACTTCCACCTTCTGTCTTTTTATCACTCTTACTTGGTAAAAATTCAAACCTGAATGATCCTACTTATGTATTCCCTGATTAGCTTAGCAGAGATGGAGAAATTTATACAATAGAACATATTAATCTCAACATAAAGATGTTACCACTAACTTTAAGTGATTTTTTAATTTGCCTGTTTACTTGGACACACTCTTTTGTTTAGGGAAAGTCCGTTTTTATTATACAACTTTATAGATACATACAAGTATTTCCTAAGTTAAAGCAAATGAATTAACATAAAACCTACAGCTTGTAAAAGTCTCCATATTTAATTTTTTCATTTCTACTGAATAGATACATTTACTATAGTTTCTTCTTCTTCTTCTTCTTCTTCTTCTTCTTCTTCTTCTTCTTCTTCTTCTTCTTCTTCTTCTTCTTCTTCTTCTCTTTTGTGGCTAATTACAAGCAAAGTATCTCCTCCTTTATTTTGCCTCTTTAATTGTTGTTCAAGTACAATTGTCTCCATTTACCTGCTACCACTTTCCCTCACCCCACCCACCCCCACCTTCCACCCTCAACCCTTCCCCCTTTTGGCTTTGTCCGTGGGTCCTTCATACAAGTTCCTTGAAGAGCTCTTGAAGCTGGATCCTTCTCATAATCAAACATGCTCAAGTGTCTCCCATCTTAAAAGATAAAATCACTGTCTCTCTTGAGCATATATTCCTTGCTTTCCATTTGTCACATTGTCACCTTTGCTACAGCCTTCTGTGTGGTTTTCAGCTTTTGCAGTACTGATTTATGTTAATGTGCTATCTGCTTTAGAGACTTGCAGCCAAGATGGAGGCATAGGTAGGTAGACTTTGCCTCCTTGCACAAACAAAAGAAGGTCAATGACAAATTTAAAAACAAAAAAACACCAGAACTAACAGAAAATTGAACTGTATGGAAGTCCAACAACCAAGGAATTCAAGAAGAAACATTCATTCAGACTGGTAGGAGGGGCAGAGATGAGCAGCTGTGGTGGAGAGGACATGTAGCAAGGCAGCAGACTCAGCTATGTGAGGCAGTGGTTGGCAGCCCCACATTTGAAAGGGAATAAACCAGGAGGAACAACTGGGGAGTGAGATAGATCATGCAACCCAGGGTTCCACACAGGAAAAGAAAGCCTCAAAACCTCTGGCTGGGAAAACATGTGGGGATATTAGCAGCTGGAGGAACTCCCAGACTTACAGGAGAGTTCAATGGAGAGACCCATGGGGTCCTGGTATGTACACAGCCCACCCACCTGGGAATCAGCACCAGAAGGGCCCAATTTGCTTGTGGGTAGTGGGGAAAATGACTGAAAGCCAGCAAAGAGCCAAGCAAGAAGCATTGTTCCCTCTCAAACCCTTCTCCCACATACAGCACCATGATGCAACCACGTGAGTTGCCCCACCCTGGATAATACCTAAGGCTCTGTCCCTTACATCATAACAGGTGTGCCAGTATAAAGAAATATCACCCAAATGAAAGAACAGATCAAAAGTCCCAAAATAGAACTAAATGATGAAGAGATAGCCAACCTGTAAGATGCAGAGTTGAAAATGCTGGTAATCAGGATGCTCACAAAACTGGTTGAGTATGGTCACAAAATAGAGGAAAAAGTGAAGGATATGTAAGGAGAAATAAAGAAAAATATACAAGGAACCAACAGTGAGGGGAAAGGAACTCAGACTGAAATCAACAATTTGGAGCAGAAGGAAGAAATAAACATTCAACCAGAACAGAATGAAGAAACAAGAATTCAAAAAAAAATGAGGAGAGGCTTAGGAACTTCAAGGATAATCTTAAATGTTCCCACATTTGAATCATAGAGGTGCCAGGAGGAGAAGAGGAAGAGCAATAAGTGCAAAAGTTATTTGAATAAATAATGAAGGAGAACTTCCCCGATCTGGCAAAGGAAATAGACTTCCAGGAAGTCCAGGAAACTCAGAGAGTCCCAAAGAATTTGGACCCAAGGAAACACACATCAAGGCACATTATAATTACATTACCCAAGATGAAAGATAAGAAGAGAATCTTGAAGGCAGCAAGAGAAAAGGAGATAGTTACCTACCAATGAGTTGCCATAAGACTATCAGCTGATTTCTCAAAAGAAATCTTGCAGGCAAGAAGGGGCTGGACAGAAGTATTCCAAGTCATGAAACACAAAGACCTACAGCCAAGATTACTCTATGCAACAAAGCTATCATTTAGAATGGAAAGGCAGATAAAGTGCTTCCCAGGTAAGGTCAAGTTAAAGGAGTTAATCATCATCAAGCCCTTATTATATGAAATGTTAAAGAGACTTATTTAAGAAACAGAAGAAGATCAAAACTATGAACAGTAAAATGACAACAAACTCACAACAATCAACTGAATCTAGAAACAGAAACAAACTAAGCAAACAACTACAACAGGAACAGAATTACAGAAATGGAGATCACATGGAGGGTTATCAGCAGGGAGAGGGAGAAGAGAGAATGGGGGAAATGGTACAGGGAATAAGAAGCATAAATGGTAGGTACAAAATAGACAGGGAGAGGTTAAGTATGATATAGGAAGTGGAGAAGCCAAAGAACTTATATGTATGACCCATGGACTTGAACTAAATCGGGGGGAATGCTGGTGGGAGGGCATGTATGGGGTGGAAGGGAATAAAGTAGAGAAAAAAATGGGACAACTGTAATAGCATAATCAATAAAATATAACAAAAATAAATAAGCAAAATCTTTAAAAAACATGCTATCTGCTTTAAAATTTCATTAAAAATCATTTGTTTGTTTAGGCTCCTCAATTTCATTCTTGATATTATGGATTTAGTAGATTTTTATATTATTTTGAACAGAACATATGGGAGACAAAAAATAAAGCCTGTTTTCAGGTTACTATTTTGTATTTGAATATCACATAAGCTTACATCAATATAGAGTTAAAGGAGAGAAATAGATAATTTAGGCTAGACATTTATTTGTTGTTTAAATGAGGAAACTGGTATCACAATAAATATGTGACAGCATGATATAATCAAAGTATTTTAATAGGATCGCTTCCAACTGGAACTAAGTACAAGGAAAGAGGACATGGAAAAAGAAAGTACTATGATGACAATGCAATTCCTTTTATTTTTGAAAAAAATTTAAAATGTATTAAAATTATAACTTTGTTTTCATTTTAATATATTAAAGGAACTAATTTATCCTTTATCTTCCTTCACTAATACCCTTGTTTTCCTTCAAACACTAAGCTAAGTCACAAAGAGTGTTCCAGTTCAACCAAGGTAAATTAAACAAGAAATATCTCTTCCCAGAAATTAATTTTTCATTAATTTCTTATAAATTTTTGTTCATAACATGCTCTGAGAAGTATTTAAATTTGAAAAGTATGATAACCATTTAATTGAAAAATTATATATTTGGTAACTAGGTGTCATTGGGTTTCCTAAACTTAGGACAATACAATAATAACAAGACTTAAAATACAATTTATACACAGTAAAAATAGTGCTGTAGCCAGAAAATTTTACTAAATAACACATGGCTCAGTGTGGTACCAGTTTTGTTGGAATAAACTTTTCATAGATTTTACATGGCGTATTTATGATATAGAACATGGAAAATCAGCATCCTATTGTGCCTACTCATGATTTCATTTTCACAGTTAAATTATTTGTAAATCATTGACTGTGTCCAAGTTTTATGAAGTAAGTGACCAGTTTGTCATGTGTCCCTGTAGGAATTAAAAAAATAATAATATATATGGCTCTAAGATTATGAGAATAAGTAAATTATTAAAAATACCTATAAACATGAAGTGTTATTTAAGCTATTACATTATCTTTTTTCTAAAAAACGCTTGCATTAAAATTTTGGTATACTAATTATTTGCTGGTAATAATTTAAAAAAATGACCCCTTGAAAACTTTTAGATCGTTATACTAAATGATGTTTTGAAACTTGAATCTTTGTAAAAACCCTGAATATATTGGCACTTTTATCAAATTCTAATTTCATTTTTCCTGATTTAAATTTTAATGCTATATATAAATATCATTTATAGTATGTCATAACATGTAATAAGTTTTCTGGTACTGTAACTAGCTTATTCAATCAACATACATGTACTGGATGTATTCCTACTAAATTGATATCACTACTTAATACCCTGAGGACCTTCTGAGTACTATCCTTAGTGACTGTGAGACACTACAAAATATGGGAGAAAATATGCCTGGTACTGAAGTCACTGAAGCATTATGGATGGGGTCAAAATCTTACCAAAGCCCACACCATGGTTAATGGTTCCACTAAGAGTCCCTTTAATTGGCTCCTCTTGGCACACATGAGATCAATGTATGAAATTTCATGCTTATGAATTTGATAATGAAAATAGGTGCTTGGAACAACTTCTGGTGAACATTTCAGTTTTTATGGTTATTTCTTGTATGCCCCTGGTACATACACCTGTTCTTGAACTTAAATACCTGGTCTAGAGTAATTAATGAACTTTTGAGAAAAGAGTACAACAGTGACCAGATGTCAGCTAGCATTTTATAAAGTGTCTTTCTATTTCTCTAAGGACATACTACAATATAATTAACCCCAAAACATACCAGTGACTAAAAACCACACCCCAAAGATTACACTGCTTATCATGATTCTAGATTAAACCTCACAGAAAAAGTGTCTGCTCACCAAGATCGTGGTCTGACTACTGGCTTTATGCTCCACAATTTAAGTAGTGCATATTTTGGTATATAAGATGGTACAAAATACTTTACATCAAACTTATTAGAAATTCTATTTAAGAATTACAGAGATAACTATGTGTTTTCTTTATTTTTTATGTTTAAACAGACTTTCATGTGTAAGAGTTAATATTTTAAGACACATTGAATTTTGGTCAATTAAGTTTTTAAGAATTGAATGTTATCCAAATTTACCATTTCATCTTAATTATTCTTTTATTATCCACATATATTTATTGTTCCTAATTTTTAAATATTATGTTAATTACATTACTATTTAGGTGTGATAGGAGAATACTGTGAATATAAGGAAACACTCATGTGTATTTTAAGGTAATAATTAAAGAATCTTAATTCTCTCCATACATACATATATAAAATATTGTGCATGGATAATGTGTATATTATATATGTGGAGAAAGAGAGACAATTGACATATATATTATATATTACATATGTTGTCTTAGAGATATAAAATGTAAAAAAGAGATTAAAGACATTTCTTAATGACTATATGGCATATCCTAGACTGAGTTTCTAAGTTATGAAATCGAAAAAAATGTCTTATTTTTATTTTTTGCCTTTATTACTTTTTTTAAGACTAAGTACAAAGATACTAAATTAATTGAGAGCTCTGATTATTTTTGTTCTGGATTACTGTATTTAGTATTTACTATTATTCTGTTAGCATACACTACACATATGCAGTCAGCAATTTAATAATCATTTTGTTCCAATTTTTTGAGTTAAAATATTTCTTTATTCACAATCAATTCTGCTCTCATATATTTTAATTATGGACTTAGAATAGAAACAAAATGATGTTTTATTCTAGATCACCCCCACCCCAATGTGGCATTAGCTTAGATCAGTATTATTATGAACATATTGTGCATATATATGATAAAATAAGTTCAAAGTGTTTTCTTATAATAATGCAGTCCTTACCTTTAGTAAAAAATGGTAAGTTATAAATAATGTTTTATATTATATATTAGAATAAATATTGGTAATCTTTCCAAAGTGAGGTTCAGTAGTACCCAGAGGTGATAGAAGCTTAAATGTTGTAAGGCAAGTAAATAAAAGATAGAATTAATAGTGGCAACTGGTTTACGTGGCACTGACAACTAACCTCCATGTTTATATTTTAATATTTGATTTATTTCTATAAAATGTCTATTATGTAATCATTTGAAGGATATCATTTATACCCTTGTAAGTACATTAGTTAAAACTAACAAGTCAGTGATTTCACCTGGTTAAAGAACAGTGGCACCCAAATGTGCATTTTTGTAGTGTTTAATAAAGGTCAATAATTGACTAACCTAGGAAGACAAATACTGATGGAAAAATGCCTAAGAACTCTAAATTATCATTAAAAGGCAAATAAACTAAATGCGTATTTTCTAAGATATTCAAATTGATAATGGATATTTGAAAAGAGGGTCAACAGCACTAACCATTAAGAAAGTGAAAATCAGAACTACAATGAGATATCATCTCATACCTGTTAGAAGGGTTATCTAGCAGGTATGAGGTGATAGCCTCAGGAAGAAAATATAGACCAAGCGTCAATGGTCAGTGAAGATGGTAGAGCAAAGAAAAGCCTTGTGCCCAATTGGAGGGAATGTAAATTAGTTCAGCCATTGGGAAAAATAGAACGGAAGTTTCACAAAAAATTAAAATAAAACTTTCATGTGATCTGGCGATTCTAATTCTGAGTATATATCCAAAGAAGATAAAAACAGAATATTGAAGAGATACTTGTACTCCCATGTTCCTTGCAGCATTGTTTATATTAGGCAAGATACAGAAACAACCTATGTGTCTGTTGATGGATGAATGAATGAATGAATAAATATATATATATATATTCACATTTTAGCAGGTATCCAGCTATATAATATGAAAAATAGATTCATTTATTGATTAAGATGCAATCTAGAGGAAACATTGTACATAGGACAATGATACCTTAGTCCCCTTCAAAGTAGGCACCTTGGTACCTCATACAGTTCTCCAATTGCCATCAGCTGCCCTGTTGTATTTTTCTGAATCTCATGGAGAAATCTCTTCCTTTTCAAAGGTGATTTTAATTTTGAGTAAAGCCAGAAGTTGGGGGGGCACTAAATCAGGGCTGTAAGAGGACTGAGTCACCTGGGTAATTTGGTGTTTTGCCGAAAAACTATGCACAAGACGTAACACATGAGCAGGCACATTGTTGTGATGAAACTGCCAAATCACCAGTAGCTCATAGCTGTGGCCTTCTGAATCATCTGAATTCTTTCCACGCAGGAATGCTCAAGCTTAATGCAAAAGTTGATGCAGATCTGTTACTCTACTTGCTCAGTCATTTTGAATGTGATGGCCACACAGTACACATGCTCACTCAATGGCATTTATCACCCTCACAGACTACACAGTGAAGTCATCATTGTTCACTCATGCACATTCCAGCCCACTCTCCTTGGCTGCTAGGTTACATCAATGTTGCTCAAACTCTTCTCATTATATTAACAATGGATGGACTTTTTCCAGACAGACCTCATGTATTTGTATACATGTCAGAGTCTGCCATTTGCAACAACATGGATGGAAATTGAGGGCATTGTGCTAAGTGAAATTTAGATAGACAAAGATGAATACTGTATATATGATCTCACTTATATGTGTAATCTAAAACACTGAGCTCATAAAAACAGAAAGTAGAATAGTGGTTAGTAGGGGAAGGTTGTCAGGGGTTGTGTATTGGAGAGATGTAGTTTAAGGGCACAGACTTTCAACTGGTAGATAAATAAGTCCAGGAGGTCTAATGCTGAGCATAGTGATTATAGTTAACAATACTGTGTTATAAATTTAAAAGTTGCTAAGAGAGTAGGTCTTAGCTGTTCTCATCAAAAAGAAAGAAATGAAAATCATGTTAAGTGATAGAGGTGAATGCAAAAATGGTAGTCATATTGAAATATATATATGTATCAAATTAACATCTTGTTTACCTTAAACTTACAGAATGGTTATTTGTCAATTATTCTTCAATTAACAAAGTAGGAAATCAGCAAAATATTTCACAACAGCTAAACACCTCACTTTTGATTCCATGCTCTAGACGAGGAAATAAGAAGCTGCGTGTGGATAATTTAGAGTTTCAGTTTTCTGCTCCCTGGAACATATCTTATTAAAAATAGTTTTAAATGAAAGAAGTTGAAATAACAGTTGTCTTCATTTGTAAAATACAGCAACTAAAAACTTCATAGGTCTATAAATTGCTATGAAACTTATACGTTGACTTTTCTTCTAACCTTAAAATGCATCAGAATAGCACCATATTTCTCAATGTTTTGTTTATTATTGCTCTCCTTAGAAGCCTTGAGACATTTTACCTAATCTTACAATGACATTTTAGTGCATGTACTGTGTATTATATACTATATGTACATCTGTGCTTTATACATAAAAATAGTGAGATTTTTTAACCCCTAAATAATTAATTATTGTGCCTTCAGGGCAGTACCACCCCCTTTGAGAATACCTGAATCAACTCTAAACCTGTGAGTTAACTTTAGTTTTTTAAAGCATCAATACCATGGGTATTTATTTTTTAAATAATTTAAATTATACCATTAAGATTTTTAAAATTAATTTCTTGGCTTAAAAATATTGTGAATAAGATTTGCACAAACAAGTTTCTTTAATATCTGGTTCCAGTCTGAGTGATATACAAAAGGGCCCAAATATCTAACTTTGGAAACTAACACTGTTATTTTGATATTAAAAACTCCCAAATAAGGTTTTGTTCCAACTTGGCTACAAAAATGAACACTGGATAGTTCTACTTTAACACATGCCTCAGCCTTATCATTATTCTTTTGTCTTCTTTCTCCAACAAAAACTGCTTGATTCTATACCCAGAGCAAAGAAAAGTGGAGTTTGACAGAATTTTAAAAACAGAAGAAAGTTACCATCAGTGCTGATTAAAATAAATGTGCCAAATGATACAAAAAGAGAGATTTGATCATTACTTTTTATTTCAAGGATCATATTTCTGCAGTTCCAGAAGTCTAAGACAGGCAGGCCATGTTTGTATCATTAATTGGAAAGTCCTTTAGTTCTTGAGTGGAGTAATCTCTCATGGTGGCTTGTGCACCATGATGATTGCTAGAGAGGCACTAATATAGCACTCAAAGAGGGAACCTGTTATTTGAAAAGTTAAGCGGCCAGCCTCCCTCATAATGCAGAGACTCACTTCCAATACAGCCCTAAAACTATTGCTGTTATATTCAAGTATTCAACCAAAATGTAAATGGCTTTTAAATATCAAGGGAAAGATAATATCCAAAATTACATTTTAGTTTACATGTGCATGGGTCATTCATAAAAATACAAATTAATTCATAATAACCACTATCAGCACTTTTTAATTTTATTAAAATATTTGGCTGGGAGAAGATATTTTTTAAAAGTTTAAAGACATAATAAAATTAAGTCATTATTAATGCTAAATTAAAATCCTAATGTTTAATAACTAAAAACATTTTTTCTAACTCAGTACATAGTGATAGAATGTAGTGGGAAACAACAAAACTAGCATTGCCCAGTTCACCCAGGATAAACTAAACTTTGCATTCTTAATTCTCTTTCCTATTGAGTCAATTTCCACATATTAGTTGAGTAGCTACATGGTACCAGCAAAATAAACCATGTTTTCATTTCTCCTGGGCTCAGATCAGACTTGTTTCTCTGCAGAAGGAACGGAGGGCTCCCCCCTCTGCTTTGTGACAGAGATGAGAGGTGCAGGTGGAAGGAATGTGCATGGACAAGTCAGAACTGAGACTAATGAAAATAAGAGCGAAAAATAGAGAGTTTTTATGGTTATTTTGTTACATTTTCACCTAACCTGAATTTTCTGCCCTTCTTTCATATCTGAATATAGACTTCTAGGAGTAGAGTTTAAAATTAGTTCTACTATTATATTAGAAAAACCTTATGACAGGAGTACTTCATTTATGACAGCAATTAGTCAATAGAGAGCATGATTTAAATTGATATAACTTAAATTGAAACATATATTTTCATTAAAATAACTGTTATAGTACAGATCAAGTACATAATCCTTTGATATATTAATTGTCCGTTATATATAGAAATGATTTTTAAATCACTCAAATTTACTTTGCAACATTAGCAAGTTAATAAATGGAGACCAGGCTTGAAAAAGAGAAACTTTGCTTCATTTGTTTTCTAGGATGTTCAGATTATTCAGAGCTACAACTGGAGAGGATTCTAATAGTGCAAAAAAGGACCAAAAAAACCCAACAACTTTGGATAAGAAAAGCTACATTTAATATCAGGCTTTTTTACATTAAATAATTATAGGATATTTTACAGATTTCTAAAACCACCTAAGACTGAGTTTCCTTATCAGCAATAGCAAAAGATACAAAAAAATGGTAACATTATATCTCTGGATTTTTATGGGAAACTGTTGTGTAAATATAAAGCACCAGAATGTAATAATGTATGGCCAAGGTAGCAGAAAAGGATTTTGTAAAACGCAGTCTGGAATAGTCTGATAGTTTCAGGGTACTATGAGAATTAATTTTAGCCAGTATGTTAAATAGTAAAGATTTTAAGTCCTGGTTAGTGTCTGTACATATTTACTCATTTATCCATCCACCCATCCAACACACAAATACTTAGAGTGTCATGTATGTGATCACGTGAAAGTTGCTATATTACTCAGGATAATATTGGCTGTTTTTCAATGAGAACAACCACAATATCCCAGTGGAATCACAAAATAAAACTTATTTCTTACTCATATCACAGTCTGGTAGTTTTCCTTGGCTCTTTTCCAAGGTATGGCTTTGAGTTTGAGACCTGTGTTTCAGTCCTATCTCTGAAGTGTGACTGAGAAATTACTTAAACTTTGAAATGACCAGTTCCATGATTTGTAATTTGAGGACAAAAACAGGGACTACTTAGAGAGGAAATTAAATGAGATAATGTGTATAAGCACTTTGCATTAAAATGGCACACAGCATGAGATCAATTAATGTGAGTCCCTATTTTTCTGGGAACAGCCAGGGTGATGGTAATAATAAACCCATCTGAGAAATCTCAAGCCTTTGTTTTACCTCTTATCTTTATCAGAGCAAAACTTCAGGTTTACAGGTCACCACTCCCATGTCCTCCAGCCACTTTGCCCTCATATTCACCGCACTGCAGCGTCTGGTGTCTGATTGTCAATATGAAAAGCTTCATGCCTAACATGCTGTACTTTGGACATGTTCTTAGTTATTCTCTCTCCTTGCCTGTTGTTTCTGGGGTAGGTCAACCTGATTCCAGGATGTCTTGGCTTGATTGCTTTTTCTTCCTTCAGAATGACTTTCCTGATTTTTTTCCTCTTCATCCAACTGGGGAAATAACTGTGGGGAATTTAATGTTTCAGTGTTTGAGGCTTTGTCTCCTGATCACACTACATCTTAAGGTCTCCCAATCATTTTAGAGTAATTTTACCTTGGGTTCCTACAACTGTTTCTGATTGAGAAAATAAACAAAACCAGGCTTTATGTTTTCCATTTCCATACAGGGAACCATGGTGGGAGACCTATCAAGCCTCTATCCCCATCCACAACTCCCAGCCTTTCATTTCCAGTCAGCCAAATGGAACTCACCACGTGCTATAGGGGAACACCCACCCTTCTCTGGCTCCCTTTACTCAAAGATCAAAAGTCAGAATGGAAAACTAAAACAAACACAAAATAACAATTTTACAAAGAAACAAAGAAAAAAAGTCTGTAGAAAGTCTATCATGGGTGTCCATTCCAGGGCCTGTGGGCCACATGCGGCCCAGGATGGCTATGAATGTAGCCCAACACAAAATGGTAAATTTACTGAAACCCTTTTTTTTTCCCCTCATCGGTGTTTGTTAGTGTTTGTGTATTTAATATGTGGCCCAAGACAACTCTTCTTCCAGTGTGGCCCCGAGAAGCCAAAAGGTTGGGTACCCCTGGCTGACAACACTTTGTGGAAATCCAGGAAAGGTTAAATAGATACTACAGATTGTGAAACCTGTAGACTATTCTGTTCAGTTTTCTGAAAGCTGTACTATATTAGTGTTGTATGTTGAGAAAGTAGGAAACTCTTTAAACCTCCCATCAGGCAGCATAGCTCTGTGAGGAGGGCTGGTGTGTCTTCTTCCCTGTGTACTCCTAAAGCCTTGCTCAGTGTTTTACACATGGTAGGTGCTTGATATGCACATTTGTTCAACATACATTTGGCAACCATTTATCCTTGCTTGCTGTGGCAAGCTGACTCAGCCAAAGACAAACCACATATATGATCATCTTTCCAAAAGGCATAGTTCTACTTTGAAAGTTCAATTTTCAAAAATATGATATAGCAGAAAAATTTCACTGAGGGACATCTAAATTTTAGCAGTCTTTATCTTCAAACATGGAGGATGGAAAAGAATTGTAAATTATAAACAAAATCCTAAAGGCAAGTAGACTAGACCACAAATTAATATATATATAAACTTTAAAATTAATGTTATCACTGCAAGATGGCATATTTTTTTTCACAGCATTTCAAGTGAAAATGCTGTGAAAGTTGAGGAATTAAACCATCAAAACAATTGTTCTGAGATCTTTTCCAAAGTTGTATTTCAATTTGCATCTTGCTAATAGAGGATAATAGTGAGAAAGCCCAGTCCTAAGACTGGAGAGTAACATAAAATATATAATTTTGCCCAGTGGTACATTCTGGCCAGAGATCGTTCAATAAAAGAAATGAATATATACGAAAAATGTTCAGAGATAATTATGCTAGTTTTTCAGCCTAAATACCTTGGAATTTGCAAAGACAGCTCATAGACAAAAGGGATACCACTAAAATTCAGTGCAATAGATTTCTCCATTCACAGTGACAGGAACATCTCTCTCAATATTACTTAGCTAATGAACGAATAGATCTACTGTGAAGTTCCTAGGAGGCTCATTTTCTTGAGTACAGTAGTAAAAGTTAGCTGATAAATGACCTAAACTGCTTAATGTTTCTCCTTATAACTTCTGAGCAGCAAGGCGTATCCAGGCAAGTACTGAAGGAGTTATCCTCGGGAGGCCCTGGTGTCCTTGCAGGTTGTCAGAGGCAATGAGCCAGGTTTATTTCAAATGGCTCCTTAAATGAACATTTATTTTGTGCCAGTAACACGTTTTTGATTAACAGCCCCTTTTGACTAATTTGCTTCCCAAAACAGCCCAATAAAGGACTCGTTTAAAACATAATTAAAAGCATGTTATTGCTGGTAGTTAATACTGATTAAAACAGGCATTAAGACAATTATCGTAGGAGGAGAGTAAGCACCCCGTAGTCAGTATAGAATCCGTCCTTGCTGTTTTTATGTATCATGTACAGAAATGGCTACATGACAAGTCAGAGCAAGGGATCATTCTTTGTAGAATCATATAAAAATATATTTGTATTTTGTCTATTTTAATGAGTGAACAGATCTTTGTACAGGTGGGGTATTGATTTTTTCCTTTATGTGAACATTTATGTGTTAAGCTCATTTTTAATCAATCTGAATTGAATTTGGCTGTACACGGGTAAAGCTTGGCTATTTTTTATTTCTTATATGTTAAATAGGATATGTTTAAAAGCCCTTGTTCTTTTATACACTCTCAGTACAAAAACTCTCTTAGTCACATTTCAGATTAAATGTAATGAATGTTTTTATTACTTTATTTGACAATTTTGATCAATTTGTTTTTATATTGCTTCTTGTTCAAATCATTTTCTGTTGCGGTGTGAAAGAAAAATAAGCTCTTAAATGATTTCTGATTCTTTTTAAAAAAATACATGTTAAAAGAGAGAAATGATAGAAATTAATATTATATTAAATGAACACATTAAGATTTTGTAATAATTTCTGTGTTTTGCATCAAATTATGAGCTTTCAAGTATTGTATAAAATCAAAAGAGCATATGTTTTGCAGGGGTGATTTTTTCATTGATCATGAAAATACAGGAAACAACCACCATTCCATACGAAAGGTTGCTTTCTAAAAATATTTTTCTTATGATCAATTTTATATTTATGTATAACCTTTTATTTTTGTAACTATCCAAGAAGGCATACGGTGAAAATAAAAGAAATTCAGTTTGGGTATACTTAACTACAGTGAAACTGCCCACAGAATAGATATGTGATAGGTCTTCTTAAAAATTTACATAAAATATTGCAGAGATAAAACTATGCCGACAGAGTTAATCGTTTGTTTTAGGTTCTCATTTTGCTGCAGTAGCCCCTGGGTAGTGTCACATGTAGTAGGGATACACCAGGCACCTTGGTCAAGTGCATTTATTGAGGATGATTTGTCTTTGCCTTCATGGATCTAAAAAGGCTCAGGAGTCATTATAGTCACCAGAGGTCAGTTCCCACAACTTGTAAGGCTTGTGGAGATACAAATTTGAAAACTAACAACAACAGCAACAACTTATTGGACAAAATTGCAGAGGCAAAAATATAACAAGGGAAAGGGAAAGCCTCTTCATATTTGACATAAATATTTTTTTCCATTCTATGTTGACTTTTTACACATTTCATTTCTGGATGATTCCAAGAGCTTTGAAAAATGTCTCCCCCTTCCTACTTTGGTTAATCCTTCACACTGACATTAAAATTGTGGTTTAAAATGCAAATATGATCTCAGCCTGTCCCTAGTTAAAATCTCTCCATGATTCATATTGATTCTTTTGGACAGGATATAATTCCTTAACTATCTTACTTCAACCTATATTTTCAGTCAAATTTTCTGATCTGCTGTCTTGTGAACATCATGAAACCTCCTCAAAGACTGAACTGCTTCTTTCTTCTCCAAATGTGCATTTCAATGTACATCTACACTTTTATGCACATGTCTTTTTGGTCATATTCAGTCTGCTTGAAATGTTTTTTTCCCCTACATTCTCCAAGGGTCAGGCTTCTACTAATCTTCAGGGTGCCAAATTAACAAATAAACATAGAGAACACCCATATGTGTTCTAATTGAGGTAGATACCAAATAATATTTTGGCACCCAGTACATCCAAAGCAATGGCACCCTTATTACCCAAATAGTGTTCTTATCTTTATCATAGTTATTATAACCGGTTATTTGAGTTATATTTCATCAAAATATTATTTTAACTTCAAGGTAATCAACTTTTTTCCATTGAAAAATTGAGAAAGGCACCCGTTTCTAGTGGCATGGAAACCAAAGCAACCTTCTCCTGATATTAGGCCATGATATGGAGATTAACTAAGTAGTAATGTATTGTCTTGCCACAAATTCAGCTGCTGAAGGATTCAGTAGCTTCCAGGGATCCTGGAAGAGCATATTTAAAATAAAATCTTCTACCTACCGAAACATATTTGCCTATTTTGACAACTCACTCACATTTACACAATCGTCTTCCCAAGTGGCATCTTTTAATTCAATATTGAACAAAGCTGATGAGCTGGGTAGAGTGAGGATAAAAAGTAATGGCAAAAGGGAAAGAATAGGATTTATCTTCTTTGTTTTCTCCTGAGATGTTTTACCCATAGCAGTAACCTTCATATACATATGGAGAAAGTGATATATATATAGCAAACAAAATAAGAAAAAGATTTGAGAACCAAAAATAATAAATTTAATATCTGAGCATTTTTTTATTCATGGAAAATTGTTTTGCTCTGATTATACTTAAAAATCTATTGGTCTGATAAGTACATTGACATAATCTGTATTTTTCCATTTGCAAAATGGAAGAACTATTATGTATTTATTTTGAAGTACAACATTTTTTAGAACACTTAAATATACTTTATTGTAATAATTAATAAAGCAATATTGACTATTACATATTAAGATATTCTATATGTGGGAAATTATACTTGCAGTTATGACATATATTATATTATTTTAAAATATATTATTAATATAATTATAGTTACATTAAAACATAAACTCATATAGACTCTTCTTCTACATACATCCCATAGCTAACTATTTGATAATTCATAAATTGTATTTCTTTTTTGTCTTCTTATTGACAGTATTATCTTTGCTGTTTGATATAAAAAAATAAAACTGGGTAATTAAAAAAATTGGGAAAGTAAAACACAGCTTTACAAGCTAATGGATAACAATAAAGTCTGAAGTTTCTTCTAAAACAACTAGTATTTGGAAAAAGTCTATGCAAATTTTCCTTCACAGGTATGCCTCCCTTCAGAGAGTGGATGCAAATCTTCATACTCAACACACGTTTTAACTCCTGTGGTCTTATAGAAGAAGATACTCCCTGTGATTATTCTGAAGTAGTATTTTTTTATGTACTCCAAACAATGGATGCAAACCTAAGCTCTTTCCATTCTCAAAGGATTTCTGCCCAGGTTCATATAGGCCAAGCAGGCAGTAACTCACTGCCCTTTGAAAACAAGCAGATGATGTCTACTTAGAAGTAACAGACTTTTGGCCATAATAAGAGATCTAAGGGCTCGTGTGTGGTTCGAAGGGGGCAAAAAAATGACTGAGCTAAAATGATGTAGTTGTCAAGAGAATTTGTTCCAAAATTAAGATTTACTGAACCAATCATTTCTCTGCCATTGCATTGTATTGATGGGGCATAGAAATGTTATGTTTTGGAGAAACGGCCAGAGGAAAACTGTCTGAAGTGGCAGATGGTGTACCTCATTCATAACTTTACATTTTCCTGCTTTTTTCTTGATGTCCATGTCCTGGTCTTAATACTGTTAGGACACATCCCCTTGCATTTTATTACCTAATTAATTGGAATGCAAAAGGTTCATTCTCTACTATGTGATTCGGTTTTTACCTCCTTCCTGAGAGAGTAAGGTCTTAGAAAAACTTATTCATTTTAAATGTGAAGGAAAAACTAGGATACAAAGTTTATTTTATTCTCATTTTAACTTATAGGCAATACTGGAGTGGATCACTAAGGCAGTTGCGGTTCATATGTAAGAGAGTCAATTCAATACTAAGGGGGGGGGAATAGCTTAGTGGGTGCAGTGGATTGGAGCCATAGAACATAATCATTCACAGACTCATGACAATTTCAATCACAGGATCCCTGGCAATGACTGGAAGAAACTGCAGGGTAACTAGTCAGGAATGGTTCTGAGATTGATGCAACCTCGAAGGATGACTTCTTTGTTGCGGATTTCACCATTGAATTATTTGTCCTAAAAGGATATGTTTGTGTGTGTGTTTGTATATATACATATATATGTATGAACACACATATATGTATACATACACACACGTATATAGTGTGTGCACATACACATGAAATTGCATATGTTGAAATGAATTAGGTTTCTTTTTATTTTCCCCAAACATCTTACTAAGTGAATATAAAAAATAAAATTTTACTAGAATAAAATAAACCTGATTTTTTTATCCAAGTGTTTTTGAAACTGATGTTGAATTCAAACCATGCTATAATACAAAGACATTAATCTTTTATACCAATGCATGTATGACTCCAAACCAAATAGCTGCAGAATAAATTGGCAACTGGCATATTCCTTCTAATATGCTGCCAGTTATGGAATTGGGATAAGCTAAACCTAAAATTTAGTTACTGAAAGCCAAAAATATCTGAAAGAAGTAAGAAACTAAGTAAGAATTTATTCTGACAATATAATGAAAACCTCTTTTTTCTATATCTTGTTTTCTAAACTCTCATCTTTAGATACTGGTTTCTTACAATTTTTCTCAAAATCTCAAAGTACCATTAAGAGAGTTAAAACAAAGTGCTCAAATTACTTAAAGCATCCCATAAAAAGCAAGCAAACCAAAAGTGATTTGAATGCTCTAATTTCATCCACTCAATGTTAATTTGGTCATTATAAAGATAGTTGTCCTCTTACTTCTGATATGTCTGCCTTCTCTTTCCCAAATGGCACGTATGTGCAAAAAAGTGGATTTTCCATGAAACATTTGTTAAAATATAAATCTTTGGTGACAACATATGAACTACATGATTCTAGAATTGTACAGTATCCCAATTAGACATATATTGAGATGTATAAAGCTATTTAGTCCTTTTGTACCTGTTTTCGTCCATGAAAAACTTGCACATCTCTCCCTGTTGTCTCAATGGTGAGGAAATACACATATTTACATATGCATTCTGGAAACAAACCCTCTGCAAAAAGTGGTAGCTTCTCAGGAAATTCACCACATTGCCCACTGGTTTCAGAACATTTTGATCCAGATTTCGTTCCAGTTTCACCGGAAAGCATCACACTCATTTGGTAATCAAAGTGCCCAGTAAAATCAGACAGCATTATTTCCATAGTTACTGATATAGTGCAACTTATTTTAAGATAATAATCTAATAATATATTTAGAAAGTTTTCATATGTAGGCCATATTCTCAGATTCCTATGGAGAAGCAATTTCTGTCAATTCTTCATATTGACATTAATGCCAAGTAACATATAAGAAACAGACTCACAGTATTTTCCTGGCAATATAACTCCACAAAACTAAGAACTCTATGTTCTTGGACTTCTAGAATAATTCCACAGCAAGATAGCTGTTACAAGGAATTTTGAAACCTAGAGTGACCTACACACATTTTGTTATATTGAAATATCCAGAAAGGGATGCTATGCATTTCACATGTATAGAAGGATAGATTGCTCTATGCGTTAATCATGGCCACTTGTGTGTGTTTTTTAAATTTTTATTACCTAGGCTTGGAGCAATCTTTGCAAATCAGACCCATAACAAACACGTAAAAATAGAATAAAAAGCACATTCCCCATAAAGTGCTTGCACAGCACAGAAATGTAAAATGTTGGCACCCCGTCAGTTTTGTGTGGTATAAAAATTCTTATATTTAAATTCTCTGTATTTTACCAGTCTTTTTATGTAAACCCTTAAGTGGAGTTGACTGTTTATGCCTGTTGATTTGGCCATGTGATGCCTCTCAGGTTGGGGAGCTCTCACGTCCCTGTTTTCTATCAGCCCTCCTCGATTACCAGCATGTGGGGCCAATTTGTTTCCTCTGCAGAGGAAGGACAAGGGGTGTGGATTTAATTTGAAGCCTTGACGTAAGGTTTAATGTGCTAAAAAAAGGAAGCTATGCCATTGTAAATCTTGGAGGAGACGACTAAGGCTGTGAGAGCTGTCAGCCCAAACTGTTTTAAATGGTGTTTGAGATGTTTTTTAAAGGAACTATATTTTTTTCCAGACCCCACTGACCTAATTTAGTTGATGCTTAATTGCAAATATGGGTGCAGTTTTTTATTCTGATCACTTTTTTGAAAGAGAGACAAGATGGATTCTAGAAAGTTTTTATATAAAATGTGGATTTACAGGAGATGTGCATATTAGGCAGTGTGCTGTGAGGGTGCAATTCATGAAAAGGCAATGACTACCTTATGTTTTATATCCCAAAGAAAATGGGGAAGAAGAAAATGCAATTAGCAGCGGCAGGATGAACTCAGTAGAGAAATATAGATTTCTAACTGGAGGATTATTTAACACGGGATGGCATTTATGTGGAAAGTTAGGAAATGTTTGCTTTTTGTAGTTTTTAACAATTAAGGCTTATATTGATTTACAGATTTTACCTGGGTAACTTCTTGGTACAGAATGGAGATATGGCCTATTTCTCCCCCTTGGGCTATTACTGCATTTTCCATCCCAGGAATATATGTAAATGTGAGGGAGATTTCAGCTATGACGACCCCTGAAAGGGACACTCCATCATCCAATGGGTAGTAACTTCATATAGAGAGTATCCTTCAATGCCTGGGCCATTCTGCACCATTTCTGCCCTTTCTAAAACTTTGCAGTTAGAAACAACTGCATAAGTATCTCTTTTACTTACTTATAGAAATGACACGTCTGTGTGTTCATGTGCATGTGAGGTTCATGTTGTATTGTGTGTATGTTTAATATTAGAGAAGCAGCATAGTATGATATTTAACTTCACTGTTCTAGAGCCATACTCTCTAGGTTTGTTTGTCCATCCAGCCGTTTAGTATTTTCTGTGATTTTGAAGAAGGTACATAAACTCTCTGTGCTCCAGTTTTCTCATCTGTAACTTTGGAATAGTAATAGCACTGTTTTCTACATTGTTGTGAGCATTAAATGAGTTCAGACATATCAAGTGCATAACACAGGGCAGCAAAACAAAACAAAACAATACAATACAATACAATACACAATAACAAACACATTTGTGTTTATAGCTTAAACGTTGCCAATTATTATTAACTACTATGTCTTCTGTGATCTTAGACCAAACTTTCCACAATCTAACAAACTTTATTCTTTCCATCATGTCTACGCACAGAAATACAGCATATTTGCCCAGGAGTACACAGAATTTGAAAACAGGCAGCTTCTGAATTCCTTAAAAAATCAAAATATCCATAAATACTCAATTCTACTTCCAAACCTGTTACTTGATAGTTACATAGTGAGAAATATTTTTGGAGATTGTAAATTTATATAGTTTTTAAAATCTGAGATCCAAGTAAAGAAAAATTTCAGAAACAAATAGGAGTATTTTTTGATGTTTGAAAGCTATGCTATATTTCTAGCTTGTCAAATGTTTGTTGCAGTAATTCAAATACATAGATATAATCTCACATTATGTTAGCAAAAATTGTGAATATGTGATTTTCGAAATGAAACTGAACTCTATTGTTTTGTATACTCACAGTTGTCTTGGAGTTTATTTGAGAAATGTTATCAGACAGCATCCTTTTTGTTTTGGACAGTCATTTTGCTTGGAAATGAGCCCTGTTTCAGTACTAAATATTTTAAGCCTATTAACAGTGTCCTCAGGACCCTACTAATTTGCTGAGAAACCTTTTGCTTAATTACAATCAATCATCAAGGGTTTTTACAAAGCTATCATATCCTTAAACGTGTGCTCAATATTTTGAGGGTGCTAGTGAAGCATGTGGCATAAGACAATCCTCCCAGAGTTTGTTTTCTAATTAAAGAGGCAAGATTGATACCTTCACACTCATTTATTAAGCAGATACCACCGTGCTCTGCATGGTAGGGATGCAGCAGTAAATAAAACAGACTAAACGGATGATGGTGCTTTCACTCTAAGGACTGGGGAGGATAGACAATAAAATAAAATATTTAATACCAGATGGGAGTAAGGGTTGTAGTGGAAACTAACCTATGAAGGTTGCTCGAGAGAGCAGGGCTGAGAATGTCCCAGCTTTAGATAGGGAAGCCGGTGAATAACATTTGAACTAAGATCTGAAGGAGGTGAGGAAGACAACAGCAAGTAAGCGATTCGAGGTTGGGTGGCAAATAACACAAAAGCCCAAGAGCTAAAATTTGGCTGGTAAATTCCAAGAAAATCAGCAAGGCCAATATTGACAGAAATGAATGAGTAAAGGGAAGCTGGAAGGGGCTATGCATCCCTGAGCGTGCATGCAGGAAAGATGTTCTGGTTAACAGTTGGTACCTAACAAACCATTTCTTCAAGGCTTAGCAAATTAAAACCACAGCAATCATTTATTTTGTTCACTGGCCAGAAACTTTGAGCAGGACTCAGAAAGCATTGCTCATGCCTGCTTCTACAGCATCAGCTGTGGTGGTTCAACAGGGCCAGAGGACCTGTTTCCAAAGTGGCAAACAGATGCTGCCTGCCTGCTTGGGGATCAGTGGCTGATGGCTGGGTCCGTGGCTCCTCTCCACATGGGCTTCTCCATAGGGTTGTTTGAGTTTGCTCAAAGCATGCAGCTAGCTTCCAAGAGTGTGAAGTAAATGCTGCAAGGTTTCCCGTGAACTGGCCTCAGAAGACTAATAATGGGACTGCTACTGGTCAGGCAAACCACGGACAGCAGCCCATATTCTTTAAGACAAAGGGAAATTAGACTCCACACTTTTGGGGAGAATATATAGACCTCTGTAACATACCGGTCAAGGACTTGGTGAAGGGTTGGATATAATCACTTTTGACAATTTTGGAATTTAATTGAGTAAGGTAGGTGTTTCAAACAGTGGGAAGTTACTGAATTGTCTTGAGTTACATGTTGATATGATAATATTCGTGTTCAGTCAATATGCGTGGGGAAATAAATGAAGAAAAAAGATGAAATTATGGGCATTGTAATAAAAATTGAAAGTAGATGAGAAAAGTTTAGCAAAAAAGTACTTTTGTAAGGATCAGTTACATTTTACTTAACTCTATCTTAGTTATAGATGGACATTCATCCATGAAGTTTATAAAATTGAAATTGGCCATTCCTCTAGAATTTGGTCACTATATGTTTGACACTGAGTCACCAAGGTGTCTCAGTGGCAATAAAAGTTGTCATAGTTCCAGTTCTAAAATATTATTTGCTGAAAGAGAATGCCCTCACGAACAAATGTGTGAACAGAAATGTAGGCATGATATGATTTTGGAGTTTCCAAGCATGTTTTTTTATAATAGGACAAAAGTATGTGTCAAGACCAAAGTAAATTTATTAACCACTATTTAAAACAGAAAGAGTACACAACTTGCTCATAATGGGCTGAGAGTTTGTGGTGTTGGGTATGAATAAAACTAGCATTTAACATTTTTGTAGTGCTCACTTGTGCCAAGTACAGCTTTATGACTTTTCTTAGATGTTGTTGTATAATTCTGCCAGCCACCCTAGGCAGTAGGAACCTTTGTTATCTTTTGAAAATATGAATAGCCAAGGCTCAGAAATGTTCACTTGTTTGCTCAAAGTCATGTAGTTAATCACAGTAAATCCTGAGTTTAGAGCTGAGCAAGGTAGTCTAACTCACACTGGAACTCTGGCTACAAGATGTCATGCACGACTACAGCAGCTGACACTCCTTCCCAGTGTGTTTACTGCACGCCGACTTTGTTCCAGCCCCAGCAACAGGAATGGAATTGCCACTTATGAGTAGACAAATACCTGGTCTCACAGTTCTTGCCATTTAATTCACCATCTTGACTATTGTAGACTTCAGTTACTTACCCTTTAGTTGTTTTGGTGTGAGGCTATGGACTGTAGTGCCATGTAACAACGTGATTTTAATTTAAGAAGCATGTATTAGTGTCTTAATATTACTACATATATTCTGTTTTATACTGTGTTTGACTGGGGAAGGTTGTGGTGTTTTGTCTCATTTCTTAGCCAGCATAAATAGACATGCCTTACCTTTCCAGACTCCAGAGCAACATCAAATTAACTTAAAGTGTATTTCATTTGTTTACTTTCTCTGAGACTCTCTTCTTGCTGTTAATAATAATAATTAGTTTTTCTTATCTCTATGATCAGCTAGTAAATTTTACCAGTTGATCAAACTGGGAAAATGGGATGAAATAGAAATCTGAGTTACATTTATACTACTTAAAGTCCTACCGGAAAACAGTGTTCCTTTCAGCTCCTTTAGTTTATACCATGTGGGCAATTTTGTCCTCGGCAGCATTGCTGTATAACGTTTTTGGAAAAGCAAAAAGCCTGCAGCCCCAGTATCCTTATCGTGCATGCTACTTTATTAACAGAGGCTTTCAATGTACTTGCAATATTTAAAACATTTAAAACATTCCAGTACAAACAAAAATGTCATGGAATACAGTTTTGCATTATGGGACCATGGCCTAGGAACCTTTAATACAGAGTATAAAATACTGCAAATTCTAAGAAAAGATTGGTACTGACAAAGATCTTTCCTCTAGTGAAGAACTGAAATGCATTTTTACATAGACATGATAATGCAAAAACGTTGTTGCTGGTGATTGTGGCCACAGCGCACAGGGATATACATGAATTTAGACTAGCTTTGTTGTAGAAACGGGGCACCTCATGCTCCCTTGGTATGCCTTGGTTGCAAATAGTCTTGAAGTGGTTCTTTCCAAGAGTTATGTTGCATCACGGTGGCCCTCCCACTTTCTCTCAAACATTTCCACATGACATCAATGTCTATTTGTTTAAAGGTGTTATCCATGACTATTCAACTTCAAAAACAACCATTTTCTATCTGTGGTAACATAAGATTTAAAATATTTTATTCATTCAAGATATATTTATTAAGCAACAACTAATATCAGCCACTGTTTTTTTAAATTTTTTATTGTTTTTCAAGTATGTTTGTCTCCATTTCCCCCCTGTTAGCTTTGTCCATGTGTCCTTTATACATGTTTCTTGAGGACCCCTCCCATATTTTCCCCATTATCCTCTCCCTACTCCCCTCTGGTTACTGTCAGTCTGTTCTTTTTTTCAATGTCTCTGTTTATATTTGGCTTGTTTTTTTTTGTTGATCAGGTTCTGCTTATAGATGAGATCATATGGTATTTGTCTTTCACCTGACTGGCTTGTTTCACTCAGCATAATTCTCTCCAGATCCATCCATGCTGTTGCAAAGGGTAGGAGCTCCTTCTTTCTTTCTGCTCCATAGTATTCCATTGTGTAAATGTACCACTTTTTTGATCCATTCATTTACAAATGAGCATTTAGGTTGTCTTTTAACCCAGCAATTCCATTTCTGGGATTATACCCTTAGAAGCCTGAAACACCAATTCGAAAGAGCCTATGCACCCCTATATTCATAGCAGCACAATCTATAATAGCCAAGAGGGGGAAGCAACTTCAGTATTAGTCACTATTTTATGAACTCACAATATATTATTGAATGAAACAGACACAATCCCCATCCTCCTGGAATTTACACTCTAGTGGGAAAAACAGAGAAAAAATAAACAGATTAATATACAATGTATGAGATGGTGTAAATGTTATAGAAGCTAAAAGTAAAAGAAAGTTAAGGGAATAGAGAGCTAGAAAGAGACTCAAATGCAGTATTCCCTACATAGAGGGGCAGGGAGATTTCTCAGGCAAAGGAAATGAATGCAGTCAGATTCTGTCCTTCCTTTCTAACAATAACAATAATATTTACCCACTTTTTCATAACATGAGCATGAGAAATATTGTATTCTAACTAAAATTTTATTTTAATAAAAATATTAAAATACTGTTTTTACTCTTTTCAATTTTTTAAAGTAGTTGTTCAAGTACAGTTGTCTCATCCCCCCCACCTCTACCCCTGCCTCACCCATCCCCACCTCCTACTCTCAATCCCGCCCCCTTTGGCTTTGTGCATGTGTCCTTTATACATGTTCCTTGATGACTCTTCCCCTATATCCCCCATCATCGCTCTCCCCGCTCCCCTATGGTCACTGGCAGAATGTTCTATGAATTCTTATGCCTTAGAGTGAAAAGAAAAGATTTTGATGAGAAAGTTCTGTTTCTAGCATATTTGGTAATGGAGATAGTGTAAGAGACTGTGTTTCTGTGGCTGGAAGGCCCCACTTCAAATCCTGTTTTAGACACTAACTAGCTGTGTGTGGCCTTTCGTTAAGTCACTCACTAGGCTGTGACCCTTTTCCCTGATGTGTGAAATACTTAAAACATACCTACCTCACAGGACTGTGGGGAAGATTAATGAGACAGAGCATGCAAAATGAACAAAACCTTCCTTGCAGAACTGCAAACTGATTGCCATTTTTAATAATTCTTCCTGTTTTGTAACCCTGATTCAGAAATAGGATACCAAAACATGGGCGTGGTAATTATATACTGGAAATACCTTTCAGTTACCCTGTGACCATTTCAGTGACTGAAAACCTGACAAACAAAATAGAAACAGAGGCATGGATTAATGGAGCAGACTGACAGCTGTCAGAGGGCAGTGGGGAGGGGACTGGATGAAAGACGGTGAAGGGATGAGCCGAAGAACAGGCATGAATAACCCACAGGTGCAGACAACGGCGTGGTGAAGTCTGGGGGAATGGGCAGCGGGTGAAAGAATATGGGGAGTGGGGACATCTGTAATAATGTAAACTATAGAATAAATAAAAGTTAATAAAAATAAAGATGGAAATAAATGGGTGTGCAAAGCTAAAAAGAAGAGTCTAGACTTCTGAAGTAAAATTCTAGTAATTGAATATGCCTCCCAAGCTTCATCTATGCAGCATTTTGTCTGGATTCAAAAAAGGAGACATTGTATTTGAAAACCCATCATGTTTGAAATTGTATTTGAAAAATCCATCATGTCTGAAATGGTCTGCTAATATCTTTACAGCAGCTTAGGTATGGAATCATCCAAAACAATTAAATTTAATAGGGAGTAAATTCATCTTTTAAAGTGTTTTTATTTCTTTAAATATACCATTGAGTTATAATTTTTCTAACTCATTCATTAAATAGTACAAAAGTGCACCAGGCAGCTCTGCTTTGGAGAACTTTCATGCAGCTCATATACTAACTCCACATTCATTGCAGCAAGTTAATAGGATTTGTTACATATGTAATAAGACAATGTTACATATATAATAGGACCAATGGTCAACACATACATGAACTGTGTTCCTTCTAACCACTGGTGAAATTAGGACAGACTGGTGATAAATTTGTGATGCTCATTGTATCACATACTACACCAATACATTTGACTAAACTTCGTAGCTGGGACAATTCTTGGAATCATTTATATAGATCCAGCTGCCTGGCCATTGGCTTGAAATAGTTAATAGTATACCAAGAAGATGAGTCAGTGGTTTCTCTTGGCTAACTGTTTTTTTAATGGCATATTATTTATTTATTCTGCTTATTTGAAAATTTGCCTCATTCACTCGACACTGTTACTGATCCAAAGACCACTGAGTGTGCTCAATGTAGAAAATGCTTATATTTACTCAGTGCCATATTAGAAGCTTTTAAAGGGGTACATTTTTGACCTGTTAAGCCAAGTTGGCTCATCTATCCCATAAATTCTCTTTAATTCACAGATTAAAGTTCCTGGAAATCATCACAAATCCTTAAGAACCATCACAGCCTTCTCTGCTAATTGAGAAGCAAAGTTCATACAGTGGAGTGATTTCAAAGAATAAAGTAGCAAATATGCAAGTGAACATTGAAAAAAAGAGTACCATTCCATTCATGCTTCCAAACATTCACACAAATTACACTAGATTGAATTCATAGCTACACTTAAAGGTCTTTTTTATTGTTATGCTATTACAGTTGTCCCAATTTCCGCCATTCTCCACCTTACATCCCACCCTCTCTCCACTTCCCTAGTCATTCCCCACACCGCTGTCCATGTCCATGGGGCCTTCATGTATGTTCTTTGACTAACCCCTTCTTCTTCTTTCAAATAGTCCCCATTTCACTCCTCCCCTCTCATAGCTGTCAAGTCATTCCACGATTCTATACCTCTGATTCTATTTTGCTCATTAGATTATTCATTATAAATATTCAATATTATTTTGTTCATTATATTCCTCTTATACATGAGGTCATATGGTATTTGTCAGTGAGATCATATGGTATTTGTCTTTCACAGCCTGGCTTATTTCACTTAGCATAATGCTCTCCAGTTCCATCCATGCTGTTGCAAAAGGTAGGAGCTCCTTCTTTCTTTCTTCTGTGTAGTATTCCATCATGTAAATGTACCACAGTTTTTTAAGCACTTAGGCTGTTTCCAAATCTTGACCATTGTAAATAACACTGCTATGAACATAACGATGCATATATTCTTTTGAATTGGTGTTTTGGGTTTCTTAGGATATATTCCCAGAAATTAAGGTTCTTTTTTACATTGTGAAACAAGTTTCTAATTGATATAGTATGTGTTGTAGTTGGAGGTGATGGTGGTTTCACAAAGAACTTTTTAAATTGGTAGTTTTCAGAATAAGAGATGTATTTTTCCTTTGGTCATTTAAAGCTAATGGAAGTACTCTAAAAGGAGTTAGTTTTATTTTAATTTTGTTTTGAAATTTTATCAGGGTATGTGTGCATTGTAAAAAATCATTTCATACAGAGGGATTCTAGTGAAAAGCAGTCTCCCAACTTATCTTTTCGTGCACCCGTGGGGGAATGCCCATTGTCTATCTCCAGCAACAAATTTTCTGACCATTTCTGTTTTCATTCTTCTCTAGGTTATCTTCTGTAGGCTGTCTGTATGTTTATATCTCCATTTCTTACTTTTCCAACTTGAGACAAAGTCTGTTCACTTGCTAAAAAGACTGGATTTATCTCACTCTGTTGCCTCTTGCTTCCCTCAACTCCTCCAAGAGAGCCGTGGACCACAAGCAGCAGTGTAGACTGCCCTGAACTCTCCGCACCATTCCTCTTCCTCTTCTCCATTCTTCTATTCCACTTCAACCAATTACCAAGCTGGTTAACACCTACAATTCTACTTACACACAAGCAATTCTCGATCGTCTTGTTCATAGGTTAATTTTTAAGGTTGGAGACGAGTTTACAGTGTTTGCATTATTATGACCGTGTATGACCATTGCTTACTGCCAGAGTATATAGGATTAAATTACCTTCCCTAAAAGTCAAAAGCCACGATGCTTGGGATACTTAAATAAAAAATATTTCTATTATCAAGGTCAAGTGGATTCTTATGTCCTACTCATCATCCAAGTGCTTAGAATCATGATACATTATATTTGGGCTTCTATTTGGACCATAGTATTTTGTCATTTTTTTATTTTCTTGAAAACATTAATGTCACTCTATGTCTTTATCAAAATCTCAAAGTTTACATTCTTTTACACATATTGTCTTTTGTGAATTCCCCCACCTTTTTTTTTTTTTCTGAAAGCCTCTCTCCTGAGCCCTTCTATCTGCATGTGCTAATTTTTAGACCTAATGAGAGCCATTGGTCCAGATTTGCATTAAGGACTTCCTGGGCTGTGACTACCCTTCCTACATCCAATATCTTTCTCTTCTTATTTTTCAGAAATTAACTTCAGTTTTTGTAGAACACATATTTAAATAACTGTCTAGAAAATGATGTGTGAAGGATAAATTTTAGGAGGTCCTATCTGTTTTGAAATGTCTTTATTTGGTCCTTAGTTTTTAGTAGGTTTCTCATGACCTAGAATTCTAAATCAAAAATATGTTTTTTTCCTGCATTGCTTTATTCTTGTATAATCTACTATTGTTGAGGAGAATTCCAACACCAGTCAGTATTTTTAAAGCTTTTACTTATTTATTTTAGAGAGAAGAGAAGGGAGGGAGAAAGAGAGGGAAAGAAACATCAATTGGTTTCTCTTGCTTGCCCCTAAATGGGGACCTGGCCAGGAATCAAATTGGCAACCTTTCAGTTTGCTGACTGGTACTCAGTCCACTGAGTCACGCCAGTCAGTACTAGTTTCCGTAGTAATTAACTGTTTCATTTCTTTGGAAACTTGCAGTATCCTTATCCTTGATATTCTTAAATTTTCATAAGAATAGTTTAAAAATTTGTTTCACTGGGTATTGGGCACTTGTTAAATTATTAAACTGAAGACTTTTGTTTTAAGCCTGTAAATTCAGTCCTATTCTTCTTTTAGTCAGACAATTTCTTTCCAGCTTTCTTCTCAATTTTCTTTTTTTAATTTTTTTTAAAGTAAGACTTTAATCCCAAACGAAAAATATTTTTCTCTCACAGTTTTTGTTAATTTTTCTTTCCTACATATTCAGTCAGACATGCTCCTTCTCCTCCTACTTCTCCTCTTTCTCTTCCTTCTTTTTGTTTCAAAAATTAATTGCTTATCATCTATCAAATTTATTTTATGCAAAGATATTTTTCTCTCCTTTTATCAGGCATCTTGTTTTTATTATATTGACCTAAATTTATCTCCAAGTTCCCCATTTATACAAGAGAAGTTTTTGTTGTTTCTCTTTTATTTATTAAATTACCTATTATCTTTCCTCCATAATTAATTTTCGGGGGCGGTGGTATTTCTCTTTAATGCTGTTGATTCTTCACACATCTAATGATCTATCTTATGCGTTCATAGTTAAGACAAAGAATGGTTAGCCGATATGGGTTTCTTTGGCAAATCTGCAAACATGCTCATACTGCTACTTATGCCCCTCCCCTGAATAGGTAATAGGACTTGAGCACATGAGTGAGATGGAACAGCTGGCAGGCTTCATTGTAGGTTTACCAGGCAAATTCCTGGTGGTGTGGCCACGTGTCACACATCTGAATGGTCAGTTTTACTTAGGGCTCTAACATCCATACTAGTCTTCTTGCTGTTTCTCTCCAAGATATCTCAATTAATTTATTTAGAGAAAATATTACCATTGTTTATCACCCCACAAGGGTCAAGGGTAAATGCTGGGCTCCGGGCTCTGTGTGTGGGGTGACGGTGCACGTTGGCACCACCATTCCAGATATTGACCCTTAGGTAGTCATTTTCTTCCAGCCCTACTTCCCACTTTCTAGCCCCGTTTAATCCCCCCTTGGAGCCCCAAATCACTTTTATAGTCTCATAGGAAGATGGGCTCTCCACTCCTAGAGCAGCCTTTTGACAGCAATCTGCTCTACTTTCTTCTTTAGGCACTTCCATGTACTTTATTTTTACAAAACCTTGTTGAAATATCTATGATGATGTTAATAACAACATGTCTTCTTTGGTTCTCTGTGTTTATTCATTTAATATGTGTTGTGTATTTTTTTTCATGTGGGCCCCAGAGGTTGATCTATTTTCTCAGTATACCATCTTGAATTGAAAGTCAAGAAAAGATAAGTAAATGTTCAGTTTTTTAACAGCTCATTTTGAAATAAATAAATATTAATGATATGCACATTTAAAATTAACTGCAACAATAAAACATTTGTTTTTTTTTCTAAGGGAATTATAACAAGTTATCATAAAACTCAGGGAAAAAGTGATACATTTTAAGAGAAAGCCAACACACAGAAATTCTCCTTTAAGGTTTCTTTTTCATTTCAGTCATGAGACATGCCCATAATCAATGAATGAATGTGATTATTGAAGATCAAAAGCTGAGTCATGTTTGGGCATTAGAATCCTCAGATCATAAAGATGTACTAAATGACTGCACTTGTGTGTTTTCTTTTTCTTTGGGAAACTAAAAACACTGCCCCCGTTTCATAGCAGAGGTTTAGCCAAGATTATGGGATTTCTGAATAAGAGCATTTTAGTGTTTTATAGGAAGCTTTTTATCTTACTCATCAGTATATGGCTTGTTACTTATCAGTTCTGTCATCCTAGGATCTTTTTTCTCCAGAATTTTTAATACAATGGCTCTTACTTCTGAAGGGATAAGACAAGTGTAGCTTGATGAACTGCTTCTGTGCCACAGAACACTGGTTGGTTTCCAAGTTTGCATTGCAGGAAAAAGGGCCATCGACTGTTTATGGCAGACTCATTTGGTACCAAGTTATTAATTTAATTATTTCTTTATTGAAATCATGGTTGAAGGCAATTAAAAAGTTACTGGTTGACTTGTTTCTGGTTTGACTTGTTTCTGGTCGTTGAATATATCTGAAAATTTATTATTATCATAAATGTATTTCAAATGATATCATAATGTATTATGTTACATTATTTTATAATTAAGCTGTAAAAATATTCTTATTTTAGTAGTGATGATATGATAAATTACTGCGAAAGGTCATGGACCATAATTAAAGATACAGGTCGTTCTTTCAAAGAACTTACACATATGCGTACATTTTATGTTAATTTCCTAATTGTAACTATTTAAATGTATAAGGGAAATCATCAGTATCTGTTCCTCAAGAAGATTCAGAATTGCAACAGCATGAAGTGCAAAGTGACTTCTAAATAGGGTTATTAAAATGTCAGATGAAGCAAACCTCTATATTTGTAAAGGTTTATTTTGTCTGGAAGTCTTACTTGTAAACAATTTGCATTATCTAGGGACTCAGCAATGAGTGATGAAAATGCGGCACTGCACATTCATTGTATAATCTGTAATATAAGCTAGAGAGGAAATATGTGGCCCCAAATTGGGTGTATGTATTTAGTTGTTGTAGATATATGGCTATTATTCTGGTCTGTAGCAATAATTTAACGTTCATCAGTTTTTCCAATTGCATTTCACTTCTTAGAATTTATGTCAAAAGTCAAAGGTCATGATTTTTAGCTATTAATCTTTTTTTCTCTGGAAAAACAATCCAACTGTGTTTAGCTAGGAGGGTTGCTTCAAGCTGGTTACTGTACTGTACTACAGTTTAGAGTGTTGCAGTTTATATAACCAATCTCTCTTATTTAAGTTTCAATGACAGATATTTTTATTTTGTTTATCACAAAATGACAATGCAGACATGTCATGATGCAACCCAAACATGCTGTGTGGCCATGGATGAGACATTTGCTAAACTGATTTTTGGTCTAAGTTTCTTAAAAGTTACTAAATGCATTTGATTGTTATAAAGCATCTTAAAACATTAAAGCCACACTGTTACATGCAGGTATAGAGAAAAATAAGTGTTTTGTTTACATAAGGATGAGAGTAAGTCATTTTGTCTTCTTGATTATTAGTTGTCTGTTTAATCAGAGAAGCTGTATTATTACAGTATTTTTGCAGACAGCGGTTTAGGAGAAAAACTGCAAATGGTGTCATGGTAAAATGTGTTACTGGAAATTGAAATTCCAGTTTTAAAATTGCACAAGCATTTTTATGTGTTTATTATATTAAAATGATTAAATTTCTCCTGCAGATCAAAATGTAAACTTTTAGCAAAAGTATACTTTTGCTATATTTTGGTAACACAAATGTTATTATGAAAGCACTATTAGGGTTTTGGGCTTTTCTGGATAATTATGAGTAAATGACCATTTTATAATGAAATCATCCACCACTTGTGACTGACTCTCAACTGTTTTCCATCTGGTGTTTGTCATGTAAAGATGTCCAGTCAGCAGTATTAAGCAGTTTCAAAACTACCAACCAAACTTCTGTGTTTACACAGGGTTCTTATTCATTATGGCACGTAGAGATTTCTCTCTCTCTCTGCAGGATACTTCATTCTCAGGAGAGCATAAAGAACATTCAGGTTTCATTCCTTAGTGCATTGTCTATTTCTTATTTATCTTACATAGGAAATATAAATACCAATTTAAACAGATTTATTCCTTGGGTAATGTTGAGATCTGAAGAGGTTAAATCATAGGACATTTGTTTCTTAATGCCAATTTCTAAATTGTCCTCTAATGATAAATTTTTGGATAAACATCTCCCTTCTACCACCACCACCAACAACCTTATCCTTCCGAATCAAGCCTCTTCTTTATCCACATGATTAAGTACAAATATCTAGCTAGGCCGTGTACCAGAAAATTCCTTTTTATAAACCCTTCCCTAGGTTTGAATTGCCATTTAATAGTTAAAATAGTCACTGCTCCTAGTTTCCAGAATCATCTAAATTTTTTTAAAGAAAAACTTTATTGAATTAAATGTTCAAAAATGCATTCCTTGCTAGGTGCTCGCAGCTGCCCCGTTTGCTCTCCGTTGTATTTTCCCTGCCCCTTTGCTCTGCTCTGCTTAACCTTTGCAGCAGGGCCTGACTCCTGCAGGACGGGGGTCCCAGCTGACTTTCGGCTGGGTTTCTTCAGTGAGAGGCACTGCTGAGAGACTGGAGGGACGAGGAGAGGAAAGGAGAATGATTTCACTTGTCTGTCCTTAAGGGCATCTTCCCCAGTGGTATTGTCTCTTGTGTGGCTTATTTACAACTGCAGGAACCCCAGATGGTTTCAGCCTCTTCCACATGAACATGACCTGTTGCTTCAGTAAACTTCCTGGGCCCTTGTCCCTTTAGCATGGAAGTGGGAGACACTATCTGTTATTGTTAATGTCTGGTTCTCTACCTTGTCCTGACATTGGGTTGTTCCTCCCCTGCACAACCTTTGGGACAAAGCCACCTTCCATCACATGGCCTCGCCTTTTTGGCAAGACACCATTGCACTGTGACTCTGAGATAGGGAGGGTGGGGGATGCCCTGCTAGGTGGTTTGATCCAGATTCCTTATGGGTGAGTCTGGGTGCACCCAGGTGTGCATCTCCCATAGAACTCAGAGAGCCTGTGGAGCTTGGGCTTCTTCTGGGAAGTGTGGTCTTGGCTACAGAGCCCGGGGTCTAATTTTGATGCAGGCTTTCCAAGGGTTTGGGGACCTGAAAGTCTGTGACCCACTGTGGGTTTTCTGCTTTGTGCAGGGAAAACTTCAAATATTAGCATAAAGTTTAAAGTAAAAGTGAGTTTTTTATTGAAGCAGTGAGACAGAGAATAGGCAATTCCGCAGGCAGAGCAGCCCCACTTTGTAGAATTTGCTTCCTTTACTGAGATTCATTTAATGGAGGCAGAGGGTATTCAATAAAGGGGAGGACTAGTGAGGATCTTCTTAGGAAAGGGGTGGAAATTTCTCAGGGGAGCTCTGTGGACCATTTTGTGTCTTTATGTGGTCTTTATGTTTCCAATCATGGGGCTATGCAGTGTGTCACTTAGCACGCTAATGTATTACAATGAGTGTATAATAAAGCTAGGACTTACCTCTAGGTCAAATTAGTTGGCATGCTGGATCAAGCTGGTCTCTCCCAGTTTGAAGACATAAATCTGGTGGCAGTTTGTCTTCCTTCTTCTTGACAGCTCCTGTAGCTTTTATTGATTTCAGCTGTTCTGCCACATACCCTATCTCAATCCTGTCATTTGTTACTCTTGACACTCAGGGCATCCTGGCCCATCTTCTCCATGATCCTCCATCAAGACCTGAAATCACATAGTGTACCCTGAGTTTGCCTTCTTGGTGTTAAAAAGAAAACCACAGGCTCCACTTTGAGTTCCTTGTGCTAAAGCCCATGCACCAAACTTAGACTTACTACCCGACATAATTTCAGTTTCAACCTACTCCAGAAATTTACTCTTTGTGGTCAGCCAGGTATTTTCTGGTGAGTACCAATGATGCAATCTGTCACGTGAGTCCTGTCCACCCCTTCCCACAAAGTAAGCTTTGGCAATCTATCTGATAAGGCCCCTGTTTTCCTCTAAGGGAAGGTAACCTAGCCTGAAACAGTCCTTTCCTTTGTTTTGCTAATAACTTTCTTGTCCCACTCAGTTTCTGCCCATAAAAGCATTTCATATTGTACAGCTTTTCAAACCACTTTTCTATTTACTAGATAAGATGCTCCCAATTTAAAATCTCTCAATGAAGCCAATTAGATCTTCAAATTTACTAGTTTGAAGATTTGATCTTTAACACTAGAAAAACCTATACTCCACCCACTTGGACCAGACACTTTTCTAGCCCTCTGACAATCCTCATAAAGACAATATTTTTTAAAAATGTTTATTAACCACAGGGAGAAATTGATTCCTCAAAATCAATTTATTTTAAGTTCCCTGTAAAACATTAAGTTTGCAAAATCAATTTATTTTAAGTTCCCTGTAAAACATTAAGTTTCTTTCTCATGAACAGAAAATCACTATGCCTTTGGTCTAAGATAATCTCTGGGTTGTCTCACTCTACCCTGATTGCCTTGGCAGCCTCTTCCAAACCCTGATGTAACCAATTCCCTGCCTTAAATTCTCTGTTTTGGATATTCAGAAAATTTTGTTGTTCTCTGGGTGGACCTAACAAAGTAAAAGTCCACTTATTTTCCCAGGTGACATAAAAGAAAAGCAGGATAAGAAGATCTACTGTGTGATTGACTTGTTCTATATGCTGCAGGGCTGCATACTCTTCTTCTAGTAGAAGACCTGCCAGTAGATAGAATAAATCACTAAAATAAGTACAATGTGTGTTATGTTGGATAGAAATATGTGTAAGAGAGGAAAGGAGAGCAGGGGAAGTGACTAGGAAATGAAAATATTGTTTTAAAATGATAATGGTACAGTCAGATTAAATGAGAATCTGTCTCATGAGTTTTTCTCCATAACTGTGTCTCTCCAGCTCTGAAGTGGTGCATGGAACAAAACAATTCTAAAACCTATAGCTTCAAAATATGAATATAAAGAAGGGAATGATGTATATGTACTAGAATAGTTGGCAGTGGTTTTATGAAAGAAACATGATTTCATTTAGTCCTTGAAGCTCAGAGAGGATTTGGAAGACGTTACTTTTGTATAACTGCTCCTAATTGAATCAATACTCTTCTGCACTTTATATCTTATAGAACTTTGGTAGAGATGACATTAAGGATGAACAGCATATCTCTTCCTATTACAACATCACTTAGAAGTTAATGATTTATTCACAAGTTAAATATATGCATGTGCATGTATGTGTATGCAAAACTATAGAGGAAATGAAATTTTCCTATTGCACATAATTTTTAAAATTCAATTCTGCTATTTTAATTACATTCACCTTTTAAATTTTACTGTATAGAAAGATATATTTTAGACATCATTCTGTTACAATAAATGCCAAGGTACGATCTAATTTGTTTGGTCCTATTAGAATTTTGCTTTAATTTATTCATTCAGCAAATATGTTTTGAGTGCCTACAGTGGGCTAAAGACTATTATAGTTTCTGAAGATATAACCATGGGAAAAAATGTCTAAATAATCCTAAAATTTATGTGGAACCATAATAGACCACA
Source organism: Carollia perspicillata (assembly GCA_004027735.1). Lineage (NCBI taxonomy): Eukaryota > Metazoa > Chordata > Mammalia > Chiroptera > Phyllostomidae > Carollia > Carollia perspicillata. Next base: position 19,344 of record PVKM010003573.1, on the reverse strand, counting down.
AATGGCCAAGTCAATTTTTGTAAAGATGAACAAAGTTGGTGGTATCATGTGCCCTGATTGCAAACTATACTACAAAGTTATAGTAATCAAAACACTATGGTAATGGCACAAAAACAGACACATAAAGCAATGGACCAGCATAGAAAACCCAAAAATAAATTCATGCTTATATGGTGAATTGATCTATGACAAAGGAGACAAGGATACACAGTAGGGAAATGACAGTCATTTCAATAAATGATGTTGGAAAACTGGACAGAAACATGCAAAAAAATGAAAACTGGACCACATTCTTAAACCACATACAAAAATAAACTCAAAATCGACTAAAGAATTATAAGACCGAAAACTAAGAATTTCCTAGAAGAAAACATAGCAGTAAACCTTATGGCATCAGTCTTAGAAAAAAAAAATTGGCTATGTTTCCCTGGATGCAACAAAAACAAAAATAAACAAATGAGACCACATCAAACTAAAAAGCTTTTGCACAGTGAAGGAAACCCCCAACAAAATGAAAAGGCAGCATACTGAGTAAAAGAAAATATTTGCAAATAATGTAATTGCTGTATGGTCAATATTCAAAATACATGAAAAACTCAAGCAACTCAACATTAAAAACAAAACAACAACAATAAAAAAACTTTGATTAAAAAAATTGAACAGAGTACCTGAGTAGACATTTCTCCAAAGAAGATAAACATGGCCATAATGTATAGAAAATGTAATGTATGAAAAGATGCTCAACGTCAATAATCACTAGTGAAATGCAAATCCAAACCTACCTATGCTAAGTGAAGTAAGTCAGAGGGGAGAGATGAATATCATTTTTTCTCTTATATGTGAACTCTAAAAATAAACACAACAAACTAACATATAAAACGGAAACAGATTTATAGATTCAGAGGGCAAACTGATGGCTGAGAAGAAAAGTAGGAGATGACTAAAACAGGTGAGGATGAATTAGACATACAGACTCCCAGTGATAAAATAAGTAACTCATGGGAGCATAAGGTACAGTACAGGGAATGTAGCTGATATTGTAATAACCTTGTATAATGACAGACAGTTACGAGACTTAATGTGGTGATTATATCATAAGGTATGTAAATGTCGAAGTTCTATGTTGTCATCTGAAAGTAGTATAATATCCTATGTAAACTATACTTTAATTAAAAATTCCAAACAAAAGAATGTCTCTTTTTTGCCTCTATGGGCTTACATTTTAGCAGAAGGAATGGAACAAAAAGCAGGATAAAATGTTGAACATCTGGTGTGTTCAATAGGAATGAATGATAGAAAAAAGAAATAACACAGAGGGTAGATAGAAGTTCTCATCTGAGTGCTCCAATTTTAGATCGATTGCTCTAAGAAAGCCTCACAAAGAAGGGAAGGTTTCAATTAAAAAGTAATGGAAGCAAAAGTGATAGCCAGGCATATATCTAAGGGGGGAGCTCTCAACGGGAAGGAACAGCAGTTGCCAAAGTGTGGTGGTAGGAAACACCACCAGACGACTCAGTGCCTGGGTATACTACCTTCTTTCCTTCGATGTTATAAAACCGATCTATCTAATACAGAGCCAGCATGCCCGTGACATTTCTAAAATAAATCTTTTCTCCAATGTGTTCTTTAATTGCCTTGGTATTTTCACAATAATTTATTTTCTAAATAGTTTTTGTCATTTGAGAAATGATAGGTAAAGTATGTAAGAATGTTACAGTGAGCATCATGCTTTTGAAAATATACTCTCATGAAAAAAATCAATAATTATACATTAATATACATACATATGTAAGTTATACCAGGGAGGACCCAAAAACCTAGAATTTACTAATAAAAATTGTGAATTTATTCTTACATGTTTGAACCTCAGTCAATTCAAATTACTTTCCATTTGATGCACTACACCTATTGTGATGTTTCAACAGAAACATCAACAGACTTTTCCATTGCTCAGTTTTTGACCTCATCCATTTCTATGCCTTTTAGTGCTTCTGTCATTTTTTGTTTCACCTCTTCCACATAGGCAAAATGTTTCCCTTTGAGGACTTTTTTCATCGGTGGAAACAAAAAATAGTCATTTGTGAGATCTGGTGAGTAGGGAGTGTAAGGCATAGGGATCAGGCTGTTTTTGGTCAGAAACTGCTGAACACACAGTGTGCTATGGGCAGGTGCACTTGTAAATCACTCACCATGAAATGGAACTTTGAAAAAGTCTTCAAAAGATTCACTGAAGCCAAACTCAACCTCTTATAACAACACTATTTGGTGCACTGATGTAGATGGGTTCCAGGAACACTCACTCACCTAGAGAGGGAATCCCGTACTATAAGGGGCCTGATCTCCAAAAGATAATTCTGGTTTTATTGGTGTCCTCTGTAAAAATAAAAAAAGAAAAAATCAAGGTTACATATGTATTCATATACAATTCCTTTTGTCTGATACTTTGTTAACATATCTTTCTTATTTACAATATTTTGGTTAAAGATATGATGCTCTAGGAGGTGGCATAAGAATTTGTTCAATGGTTTTGAATATTAATAGCAAAGTATAGTTTCAAATTTATTAGGAGAGTGAAACTGGTAGTTTGTGAATTCCTCAAGGATGAAAATATTGTTGTAGATAATGACTAGGAATCAGGGTTAAGATAAAGCTGATGGAGTGGTATAAACTCATTTTACAGGAGTTGTCTTCTTCAGAGGGCGATTCAGCCATGTACCTTGTCTGACTTTCTAACTGGTGCACATTCCTACTAATCAATGAGCTAAGCAAAGAAGAATTAAGATAAAACCAAATTCCAAAAAAATAATGATTACTCAGAGTGAAAGTGAAAATGTCTATGTGGAAAATATTTCAAATCAAGCCCTCAGAACACAAAATCTCTGATATTTCAAGAAACGTTATGCACGTTGGCCGTGCAAACAGGGGCATGGTCCATATTGCTCAGCTAACATATGTGAGGTGTTAACGACCCGCAGATCAGCATTCACACCCCTTCAGCATAAAGAGTGATTCAAAAGACTGTCAGTTCCAAATGCCTAGCCAATCAGGAAGCTGAAAGATTATCACTGAATGACACAAATTTACAGGTAGCTAACTGATTCATTTTTGGAAGAAAATACTTCTAAAGAACTTCATAAGTATTCAGGCTTCTTTTGGTTTTCTTTCTGAAACTTAGCAAGTACTTATAAAATAAAATGCTCTTGATTCTCTGGTTATGTGAAAGCATATTTGGTAAAACTGCAAGAGGTATTTTTTAGTTTATTTTTTAAAGATTTTATTTATTTATTTTTAGACAGAGGTCAAGGGAGGGAGAAAGAGAGGGAGAGAAACATCAATGTGTAGTTACCTCTCATGTGCCCCTACTGGGGACCTAGCTCACAACAAAGGCCTGTGCCCTGACTGGGAATCGAACAGACAACTCTTTGGTTCACAGGCCAGCGCTCAATCCACTAAGCCACAGCAGCCGGGGTGCAAGAGATATTTTTATCATAAACTCCCATTTTCCTCTTCTAAAGTCTTTCTTTTGGGGCTCTAGGATTTTTAATGTCTGGTTTTATTCTTATGTAAATTTCCTAGAAAACTGTGAAAAAATCCATAGATCCAATAAATGCTGGGGAAATTTGGGGTGAGGGCATAGAGAACTGCTTCTACTGTCTTTACAAACAAAACTCAATGTGATTTCTACTCTTATTATTGCTCAAATGTAACGTAATAAACCACTTCAAGGTTCCCACCAGATTAGACCTCCAGAGAGAAAGGGATGTGACAGCAACATAATCCAACAATATGAAAGAAGTACTGAGATAGTTGGCACATGAAAAAGTTTCATATACGAAGCAGGAGGTGACGGTGTCTCAGCATGACAGAATTGAGTCTAAACAGGGAAATCTGTCTTCCATTTTTGTCACCTCAGAACACAAAGCCAAATTGGAGTGACTTCATAGAAGAACAACAAAATGATCAGGGGACCAAGGACTTGATTTATATGGAAAGATTAAAAGAGTACAGAGTAATGTATATTTTGGCTAAGAGATTGCTAAGAGGAGCATGATAACAGTCAGCAAATATGTGAAAGATGTAAATGCCTCAGGAAAGGAAGAATCCTTTGGTGGGATGCAAAGGAACTGCACAAAAGATTGAGAGAAAAGAATTTAGTTAAAAAGAGGGAAAATGCTCATTGTGAGAATTAACACATCCATAGGAAATCAGTGGGTCTCCTCATTCCTGGGACATTTGCAACATTCTAAAAACAAAACAAAGCAAAACATCAAACAACAACAACAACAACAACAGGAGGCTTACTGAAGGAACATTTCTCTGCTGCATGATGCTATGGGATCAGTGATCCCTTGAGTCAAGGGAAGAAAGGATGTGCAGACGTGTGGGTGTGTGTACTCACAGGTAAATGGAGCTGGGAAAAGATAGGAGGGTGGAGTTAGTTGTACTTTGGTTTAAAAGCAGACAAAGAAAAAATGAGAGCAAGAAAAATATTTCCTAGCTGCACTGAAATAGAGAAATTTTTAAAATTTATGAGTGATGGGGAAAAAAATCTGTTGGATTTTGGAGATTGACCAAATATATCAGAATCAGCTCCAAAGGTCGTCTTGCCCTTACATGACATCATTCAGAGGATGTAGGTAATTATATCTCAGCTCTGCTGCCCACACTTCCTAACCTCAAGGTTGGGGGTTCACAGCATACGCTCCTTTTGGAATATGTTGGAATTTTTTATTTAAACGCCTCTCATTCAACCATAATATAAAATCATCTTTGAAGCAGTTTAAGTCTATAACAGCCTGGAGTGATGTTGCATCAACCTTTGTAAATGTAGAGTAAACAATATTGATTTAGAGAAATGGAGAAGAGGGGTGTTTTCATGCTCATGCAATTCTTCCCTGGCCCTCCGGCCTCTTTCAACACATGCAGATGCCAACATGTGCTAGTTTTGTAAAGGCAACATTTGTAGCCATTTCCCCTGGGAAGAAAATAAGGAGAATCTTCTATCCAGTTAAAAAGGAAAGGTTGGGGGACTGGGTATGAGAAAGGGAATTTTATCTCTGTCTGCCTGCCCTCCCTCCTCAGTTTTGCAGCAAACCGAAAGGAACGCTCTTTACCTCTAGCAGAAGGTCAAATGCTCAGGCCTCTGCACAGCCAGGGTTCTGTGGAGTGACCAAGTGCTCCAGCTGCCATTCTCATGAGACTGAGCACATCTGCTCGGGATGTTTTCAGCATTCTCTGACCTGGGGCATGGGAACCTCAGAACATTTCCTAACCCAGGTCTCATTAGCTTGATACAATTAGATTACTGAAGAATGCAGTTGACGAAAGGCACATATTATTTATAATTTCCATTAGCAGTAAAAATTGCTCCAGACGAAATTTCATAAGGCCATCTCATGTCATTTGTCACACGATTAATCTCACAGTGGGGGCAGGGAGGAAGGATAGCATAAGAGTTATGGGACATACTTATGCCAAATAATTTATTTATTTATTTATTTATTTATTTATTTTAGTTTTCTTTTAGACAGGAGCTTGGTTTAGTAGTGTGTGTGTGTGGGGGGTGAGAGTGTGCGCGCGCACATGCACACATTGGTTACTGCTGTATGTCATTTTTGGCAAATAGATGCAATAAAAACAGTAAAATGTTATTTTTCAACATGTGAGCTTTTATGAGAATGAGTTCAGGGATAAGTAATTACTGGATTGACATTTACAGTTTAGGGTCTAAAATGTCATTAACAACACTTTAAGTAACACATGGTTAAAGTGGGAGGTAATTGGAGGGGGCTGGGAGCCCTGGACTGGGAGTGAAAAAGGTAATTTGTGGTGTCATCTTTGTCAGGTACTCATGTTCGGTCCTTGAGAAAAACAAAAGTATCATCTCTGTAACTTAACTTCCCCCTCATATATTTAGGTGTTGCATCAAATAAACACTAATTAAGAATCTGCCCTGGCTGGTGTGGCTCAGTGGATTGGGTGCCTAACTGTGAGCCAAAGGGTAGCCGGTTCAATTCCCAGTCAGAGCACATGCCTGGGTTGCAGGCCAGGTCCCCAGTTGGGGGCACATGAGAGGCAACCACACATTGATGTTTCTCTCCCTCTTTTTCTCTTCCCTTCTCCTCTCTCTAAAAATAAATAAATAAAATCTTTCAAAAAAAGAATCTGGATAGATCTAATTCATTACATTAAGTGGTTAATGATCAGATGAGATGAGTACAATATTTTGCTTGAAACATTTATATATGCATTTATATAACTATAAATGTTTTATATATATAACTCCATGTTTTTTTATATATAACTCCATATATATATATACACACACACACATATGCAGTTATATACTAACATATTGCAATGTGATACCTTAGATTCTTTTTAGGGGAAACAGAAATAATTAAATTGATTCTTTTTAATATGAGCAACAAATAAACAGCAAGTTGAGTGGACAAAATAAACTTGCTGTCATATAGCTGATTTCTTAACTTTTTTATCTTTACTACATATTTATGAGAAGATTAGTTATTAAAGAATTCTTAGTAGGGCAAAAAAATGGAAGAAAGAAAATGTTTGTTTGTTTTTTTCCCTAGAATGATCCAAGAGTATTCTTTCCATAGTCATGCCACTGTACAGTGTTTTTGAGGAATAAAGCTAACATGGTTTATGCTATAGTAGCATACAGATATGAGGACTTTGAGATCATAGGATAGTTCATTCTCAGTTCTATGATTCTCCCTAATGGTGAGCCCAGATTTTCTATTTACAGAGCTGTCTGAAAGGATGCTTGTAGTAAGCATATGGATCATATTTTCATGCAGAAATTGTAGAAAGAGAGCATCAAATTAGGTTCTATTCTCTTTTATGTTTTAATGATCCTTTAAAGAAATAAGGACAGCTTACTATAAAAAAACAGTTTACAGTGACTGATAAATTTTCATGTAATTTTAATTTTAATTTTTAAAGATTGTATTTATTTATTTTTAGAGAGAGAGGAAGCGAGGGAGAAAGAGAGGGAGAGGAGCATCAATGTGTGGTTGTCTCTCATATGCCCTTTAATGGGGACCTGGCCAGCAACTCAGGCTTGTGCTCTGACTGGGAATTGAACCAGCAACCTTTTGCTTTGCAGTCTGGTGCTCAATCCACTGAGCCACAGCAGCCAGGGCTCATACCATAATTTTTAAATGATTACAATTATTCTGTATTATGGGTCCAAATATATCAATTTATTAATTCACTAACTCATTTATTCATTAATTTATTGGACACTTACTAAGGAGACACAACTTGGCAGACACTGGGCATAAGAATACACCACTTTTATAAATAAATGGTGGGATGAGATATACAGGTGGGACAAAGGTAGGTTTATAATTGTGAGTACATGAAACATAGTTTATTGCTGTATTATTATTTATTAATTATTGCACTATTTTCCATATAAACAACTGTAAACCTACTTTTACTTACCTTGTGTTGGGAATTCTGGGAATCCAAAATAAGGCTACTTCTCATTTTTAAGATTAGGAGGAGCTTCTTAAAGGATCTTGAATTTAAGCTCAGATTGTAGTAGAAATTTAAAAGTGTAGATAGAGATTGAAGCTGGCACTCTGCATCAGCCCCTGATGGCTCCCTGCTGGCTTCCTGGCTCCAGACTATCGGTTCTGGACCTCTGATAACTCCCTGCTGGCTTCCCGGGCTCGAGACGACCACCTGTTAACTAGTTGACTCTCTGTCTCGGACTCAGTTAATCTCTTACTATCTCTTTGTCCCGGCCCCCGGCAATTTTCGCCCTCTGCTTTTGTCTTGGCTTCCACATTCCTGCTTGTACCACTAGACCTCTCCCCTCCCCACTTTGTTGCAAAAGTATTTAACCGCCCACCTGACCCCTCCTCTGTGCCCAGAATTTGGAAGCTGTCTCCTCTGGGCCCACGCGTGTAATAAAGGCTTACTCCGTCACCCCAGATCGTATAAGAGTTTGTTTTTCCACAACAGGATATAAGAAATAGTAGAATTTGGGCAACTGAAAAAAAATGGTGAAGTGAAAAATTAAGTGGTAGTGGTATGGGGAAAATGATGCACAGAGAAACCCCCCAAAATTCTCCAGCTAGGGTTCACTATGTTAACAATCTTCAACAGTTTATACCTTGATACATAATGAAAAATTGCCCTCTCAAAATATCAGTTTATATTCTTACTAAAAGTGCACAACAGAGTCCATATCCCCCCAAGTTTTACTTTGGCTAGAAATCTTAAGATTTACTAGCTAACTAACTAGTGTCTTTTACTTAACATTAAGGAGACTGTGGGCGACACAGGATTAACATGGATGAGACACAACCTGTCCCCCAGGCAACTATCATCTAATTGAAACAAGAACAAAGAAGCAGAGAACAATAACAATTTATATATGCTGAGGGCACAGTCACGCAATGCACTTAAAAAGTGGTGAAAGTCTAAGTATTAAAGGAAATTAGCAAAAGTTGCTGAAGCTTACAGAACAAGTATCTATTCACTTGAAGGAGGAATAGAGTATAAATGGAGAACATCTCTGCATTTTTGAGATCACTTTTCAGTTTAATACACTTGTTACAATTACATTATGAGGGCAATTGCTTTTGTTGTAAATGATCATTTTCAAGCTAAAATGTTTTATGAAAGAATTATATGCATGGCGATCGTGAGATGCGCCAATTTTTTCATGAGATATCCTCACCTAAGTTCTTTATTATTAATAAATAAGATTTAAAAATAAGTGCTGACTCATTATGGACAAATTATGACACTTCTCTCACCTATCTGTTTTCATACATTAAAGAAAGCATAAATCCCATTCACCTACATTTGAAATGATTTCAAGTGAGAAAACCATTCTACATTCAATGTTTCACATTTATAATTTCATAAAGAACTTGCTATGTCTGTAGTCATGATTTACACTGCAGACAAAAGCTATTTGAATTAGAATAAAGACAGGAACTAACTTCCCAGAGCCAGAGATATCAAACTGTCCAAGTTTGTGTGGTTTGATGTAAAAAAACACAAGCTGTACAATCCCAACTGCTCTGTGAGTTTCTGAGTTGTATGGCACTGACTACATAGAGATAGCTATTGTATTTTGTACTTCCATCTTTGACCCTGGAAACTGGAGATCACACTAACTCTATCACACGCCATGAGTGATTTGTTGATTGTATCTTCCCCAGTTCTGAGTACACTGTAAGCAATCAGAAAATAAATGTTATTGTGTAGAAATCACTTAGGAATTGGGTTAATGATTTCTGAAGGTAGTATTTATTAGGGTAAAAAGTCAAAGTTTAACACCTAAAGGGATATAATACCATTGCCTTTTTTTTCTCTGGGGATAATTTGGGTTATTTAATTTGGGTAATCTTAAAGTCATACAATTTAAACTTCAACCCTTACATTTTAGGTCATAGAGGAAGGGAGTCTCCACATTAACTTTCACTGGAAATATTAAATCTAAACAGGCCAAGTCAAATTAGGTATGAAACCTCTAAGTATTACTGCCTGTTGAACCTGAAATGCATGTATTTATATTTTAAGAAGTTAAATATTTTACTGGTAACTCTATTTTATAGTTGTTAAAGGCAATTTGATCATTCATAATATTATTGGTAAATCAACAGACCCTCCACTGATTTGGACAAATATAGATTCAAGTGTTGTTCCATTATTACCTTTCTTGTATTGGTGAATACAAAATTATTGATAATTTTTTGGTGAATAACAATAATTTAACTCAGAATTGTTAGCATTCGGAACATTGAAATAAGAAATATTAAATACATATAAATGTATTCCAATAAACTATATGTCAATACTACTCATCACTGGGGTTTATTATTCTTTTTTTCCATAGGCATGTAGTCACACAGGCTGTGTACTACATCACCAAAATATTCCTTTCACATGACACTTTTTCCACCATATCACCAGTATTTTTAATTCTGTGTTCTGCTTTTTTCATTTATTTTCATTTTATCCTATCAAATTTAAAACCACATTATCCCATAGTGAAATAATCAAATAGGTTAGAAATTACTTTGTCAGTTCTGTGTGTTGCCAGTCAAAGTGGCCTTAATAGGTCAGGGTTGACCTTTAAACATTAGCCAGATTCAAAAGTGTAGGAAAGGAGCCTCAGGATTTCATAGGTAAGTAGATGAGAGATTCCCTCTGAAATCTTGTGATAGATAATTAACCAACTAATGATTCATTAAATATGACTTGAGACAATTACTATTTTATTTTTAAATGCAAATATCTTCTCCAAGGAGGACATAGAGAGGGCCCAGAGACACATGAAAGGATGCTTAGCATCTCTAGCCATCAGAGAGATGCAAATTAAAACCACAGTCAGATACCACTTCACACCAGTCTGAGTGGCCATCATAAACAAATCAATAAACAACAAGTGCTGATGAGGTTGTGGAGCAAAGGGAACCCTAGTGTACTGTTGGGGGGAATGAAGACTTGTGAAGCCCCTGTGGAAAACAGTATGGAATTTCCTCAGAAAACTAAAAATGGAACTACCTTTTGACCCGACAATTCCACTACTGGGATTATACCCTAAGAATCCTGAAACACCAATCTAAAAGAACGTATGCACCCCAATGTTCATTGCAGCACCATTTCCAATAGCCAAGTGCTGGAAGCAACCTAAGTGCCCACCAGTAAATGAATAAATCAAATATGGTACATTCACACAATGGAATACTGTGCAGCAGAAAGAAAGAAGGAACTCCTACCCTTTGTGGCACCATGGATGGAACTGGAGAGCATTATGCTAAGTGAAATAAGTCAGTTAGTGAAAGACAAATACCATATGATCTCACCTATAAGTGGATCCTAATCAGCAAAACAAACAAGCAAGCAAAATATAACAAGAGACCTTGAAATAAAGAACAAACTAACAGTAACCAGAATGGAGCGAGGAGAGGGTTAATGGGGGGAAATAGGGGAAGGGCCATCAAGGAACATGTATAGAGGACACATGGACATAGCCAAAAGCATAAGTTCAAGGCTGGGGGGCAGGGATGGGTGAAGTGGCAGGTTGTGGTGGGAGGGAAATGGAAACAACTGTACTTGAACAACAATAAAAAAAAAACTGAAAAAAAAGAAAAAATGGAAATTGCTAAGAAATTTTTAAATGTCATTCACACTTTATTTTCAATGAATATGAATAAATAAGAATTTTCTTTTTTTTTTCTTCACTAAGAATTAACTTCTGTACTACTGGGAAATTGATAAAGTACGAGAAATACTTTTTTAGTTGGGTTTTCTGGGTTGTGCACACATCTGAGTGCCTGAAATTCTAGACAAGAAGTTTGGACGGTACAGATCCAGGATTAGTATTCTTGCACATCCCCCCATGTAAGAGATCATTCTGCGTGGTGTGGGCCCAGCCCCCAGTGGCAAACATTTACTGCAAAGTAACTTCTAAAATCCATGCTAAACCTTTCTAGGACCAGTGTAACCACTTTTGCCCTTTCATTTGCAAATATCCCTCTTCTGTGATGTGATTAGCAGCATTGGCTCCTTTGTTTTCTGTAAAAGGTAACCATCTAGAGCAACCTGTGCATAGTAAATGAGGACCCTCTTGTAATGTGCCCAGAAACCCAATAAAGGCCGATGACAGCAAGGGCTGCAGCTTTTGCTCCCCTTGAGAGAAAAGCCATGTTGTCCTTTTTCCTCCACTGGACTTGGTAGTCTATGTCAATGTCTCATTTCATCCATAATGACGCAGACACTGCAGGCCGGTGTCTGCATCACCCCCAGGATGTAGGGAAATCATGAAGCAGATGGGGAGAGCAAGAAGAGGTGCAAGGGTTAGAAGATAAACACATAGCACAAGGTTTGACACATAGTAGGTGCCTAGTAAATGTTTACTGAATGAATGAATATGAAAGTTTGTCCTTAGGTTTGATAGACATGGATTAAAAAGAAAGAAAGAAAGAAAGAAAGAAGTTCTGTGTTTATATACCTGAAGCTAGATAAGGACACAGAAAAGAAGAGCAAGGAAAGCAGTGGGAAACAGCCGGGAAAGCATGGCAAAAACAGATTAGACTCATCTTCTGTGAAAAGTCCTTTTACGATCAATTTCTCTGTGAAGTAAATACTTAGCTGCCTTCCTTCCTTCTCTTCTGCCCTTACTAACTTGTGATCTAGTAAGAAAGCCCTACTCACTGAATTTAGAACTATTGATCTATTTTCACTGAGGCATTACTCCTTGAGGACTTCATCCTAACTGTTGAATCAAACAACATATGTTTATGATCTCACTTTATTTCATTATAAGATATATAGATAACAAAGATGGAGTAGGAACAGATAGCCTAGGATATATAACGCTTATTCATGTGGACTTAGGTAAAAAATTGCTGGGAAAAATGCATTTATCTTTTTTACACTTGTGTGCCTTCTGGCGTTCAGAACAGCATTCATGAGTAACTGCCTACACTGAATCAATTAGGAAATGTGGGCAGGAGAGCTTAGAAAATTATTCTGTTTTTTAGATAAAGTCTCAACGTTAGAGCAGATAAGGGACAGGATATGTCCATGTGATTGGTCTACCTTGCTGAAATCCATAGGTTATTTGCCTGGCCTTAAATTAACTTTCCCCATGTAAACACATTTATGATCTCCTCAATAATAGAACATTTTCTTGAATCAACAAAATTATAACCTCAAAATTCACTTAGCAAGATTTCAGAAGCTTATCATTCTTTTATTTTTTTCCTTCCAGACTGTTATTTAGAAAATATTTTTGCACACATCATTTAATCTAATAGCATGTAATCAAAGAAAAGGTGAATGGTAGATTATAATAATCAGGCAAAAGAATAAAAATCCTCAGATAAAGATAAATGCTCAGATAAAATCCTTCCAATTTTATTTGTGATGAAAAATATGACCTACATGGGTTCCCAGACCTTTGTACATGGAAACAGGCTGATTCCTTGACAGCGTGGTTTGTTTCTATGCTGTTGTGATATGGAGAGAGGCCATACATAGAGAGTCCAGGTAGTCCCCAGGAATAGCCCCTCAATCCTCTTGACATGGAAGCAAAGACAGTCCAAAGTCAGGATTTATGTCTTCCATCGCGGTTTGTTATCTATCCAGATGAGTACTCACTAGGTTTAAGCAAATGCTTTAACCCAGACACCAAGAGCCCTGTACTGTGCTCCTGACTGTAAGGAGCCAAGTTGCTTTTATTAAGGAATTTTTCCTTTCTAGGTAATTACTGTAATATAAAGTATGTCTAATGTCTAATGTAAGGCTTATCAGGCCCCCTAAATACAAGTATCTTTTATTTCAACGCACACCATCATGTGGTTACATTTTTCCTCGCATTCTGAAACGTAGTTCAAGTTCCATGATCAGTTACTTCTTGGGCTAAATCATATAAGAATGTATCTACTGCTATAGTTGTCCACACAGGTTATATAAGTTATCCTCGAAGACACTGTATAGATCATACAAATATTACTATCTCAAAACGCATGCTTTAAAAAGATCATCGTTGATGACTGACTCTCAAAGACATAGTCATATTGTTATATTCCTAGTGAGATTAGATGATCTTGAGACATCTAGTGTTTTAAATCCTCAAATATGCTTACAAAATGTATATATATATATATATATATATATATATATAAATGATTTGTGATTTGTGCTTCAATAAAGTAATTGTAATCTTTTAACATTAGGGACATTTTGATCATCTCACACTGTAACAGACTGAAGAGTTGAAATTAGGCATCATAAAATGCAGAATAAAATTATAAAGACCTTCTTGTAATACAAAATTCATGGAAACAAAACTCTAATTTCCTGATGGATATATTATATTAATGTAATGGATACCTCAGTGTAGCTAAATTGCATTAAATGGTTATTAATGCTTGAATAAACTTCAAGGAAGTGGGTACTAGTTGAAATGGGATAATATTTTGTTCTGCTAAATTATACGTTAATTGGTATTTCCTCTCTTGTAAAAGGACCTAAAGGGTTTAATAAAATATGTGGTAGAAACATTATTTTTTTTCCTTCTTGAGATATTAAGTCAAGAGTTTAACTGGAAGTGTTTCAAACCTTTCCCAGAAAATTCTGCAGTTATTTGCGATGACATAGGTTTCAGGGACTCCCAAAAGTAAATAATTAAGGCTTTTAGTCATCCAAATAATGATAGACTGCATCATGGGAAAAATGTTACAAATTGCAGTTGAGATTTGTTTTCCTACAGCTTGTTCCACAGAGAAGGGTGGGGGAGAGACACAGAGAGAAGAGATTCCGTAGACAAATACAGGCTGCCTTTGTTACTCTGAAGGTACTTCAAAAGCTGTGTTTGACAATACAATGAACAGGACCTTGCAGTTCATTTTCCCTTTATCAGATTGTGAAAAATACCAGAAACCTCAAGTTTTACCTGAGGGGTGAGGAAAACAGCTGCAACCAAGAACAATCCGGCTCGTCTAGAGTCTCGAGAGTTAATTTTTTAAAGTAGAGTAACTGTAATAAAATTAGGTCTGTGCCCCCAGACGCTTGAAAGGGGACAGAGAACTTAAAGGCCCTGCTGTATTTAGGGCACAACACAAGCGAAACTGGCACAGGGAGCCTGTCAGGGAAATTAAGTTTGGGAACTTAGAAAGTGTGTAGATTTACAGTCCAGAGTGAGTGCACTAGCTTCCATTTAAACATTATGTAGACATTTTGGTGCTCAGTTTTTGTCTTGTGGGAGGCACATCTCTTTTTCTTTAGGGTCAGCAGTCATACAATGTTGCTGAAGTGCCACACAAAAAGGGGAAACACGGGCCACTCCATCTAAAATAATAGACACCGTGACCCAGTCACAGGGACTACATCACCAAGATGAAATATTTCTAGCGCTGTAAAAGCTAAACCCATGGGGCTGCCAATTTCCAGTAACTAAGACCAACAGGAAGTGACCCCCAACTCTATGGTGATGCTGCTTTCAAATTGAAACATACTTATCAACAGGGAAGTTAAGAAAAGAGAAACTACAGAGAAGAAGGGAAGAGTCATTAATCAAGGCACTGAAGGGGGAAAATGGTATGCGCACTTCAGGATAAACAGGGACATTGTGAGGTCAATGTAAATTCACGGCCATTTAAATCTATCACTGAAAGCCGAGTGTACCCCCAGGCCCTTTAGGACAACTCATATTTTCTTTTACCCTATTATTTGTTCACTTAGAGAGAAACTGGGACAACATTCAAAGAATAAAACTTCAGCTAAAGCCACACAATTGAAACGCATCTGTGCAATCGCCTAGCACAGCAAGGAAAAGGAGTTGTCCTCAGCTTTCAGTGTGTTTGTCAGCCGATGCAATGCATTCATGGTTCAAGATTTCAGGCTTTGCATTGGATTCTGTCTTCCTGACTTAATTTTCTTCAGAAGCTACTGCATTTGTTATTTTTAAAGACAGATTTTATCGAGACATGGCAGAATCTTACTTTTCAGGTGATTTTAACCTGGGAAGTACCTGCTTTCCAATAATTGTAGTTGTGTGTCATCTAGTTGACACAGATGGAAACTACTGTTGTTTCTGCTGTGTGCGGATGTTTCAAACTAAAACTTTTATATGTAATTATGTCTCCTCTGGAGAAAACATAAAGAAATTATAGTGGTCTCCAAAGACAGTGCACCTAATAACACAGCACATGGGAAAATATTGTCCTTTCTTTTAACATGTATTAGACTGTATAGAGGAAATAAAAGGTCTACTTCCAAGCTAGCACTACAGTAAGCATACTGTTTCATCTACACAATTTTAATGCAAAAGCCATGTAAAATATTTTATCCCCTAGTTAAAGTAAAAACAAACTAACAGCAGTCTCTAGACTGCTCTAAATCACTGCAAGATGTGGGGGCAGTAGCCCAGCAGGTGGCGCTGCTGGCAGGGTCGGCCTCTCCTTCCACCACCTTCCTAGCTCTGTGACCTTAAACGAATGACCTAACATCCCCATATTTAACTTTCCTCCCCTTTAAAATGAGGCAACATCGCTTCCTAAAGTTGTGGTGAAGCCTTCATAGCACATACTTAGTTTTTTTGACGGTATCTAGTCCCTGTCCCATACGAGTGTATGAAAAAAGGAGTAATTTTAATTTTTTATGCCAAATCCACTCACATTCATGATGCCTCTCTAGTGGTATCAGGTGATATCTTGTTTCATAAACTGCACTAATAAAAGTACTTTTAAGTTAGCTCTTATTACTACTTAAATTTTCATGATCTTTCCCCCCAAAAAAGTCCATAAAATTTAGCAAATTCTTCCATTATTAGACATTCTCCACATCTCCCCCAATTCCCATAATTAAAAAAAGTCATTACATTATCTCACAGAAGGCCTTTTCTTTCCTTTAGTTACAATCAATCCCCATTCTTCTCATCTTGTTTGATTTAACTCAGAAATTGTCCTATATCTGGTGTTACCTTCCTTTCACAGAGTAGAAGATGCTTCCTCCCTGTAGTTTTCTAAACAAAAGTGATAATTCTTAGTGTTGGAATGATTGTAGTGATGGCTGTCAAATACAGGGTCCCACAGAAGTAAGGTCTGCTTGAGATGGCTGATAGGGTAATAATATGGGTGCAATAATTTATGGTTTTAATTTGAACATTTCACCTAAAATGTCATATGGTATACTTGAATGTGATATTGTTAAGTTATAGGTTTACATGTTTATATTTTGTAACAAAAGATTTTATAATAAAGAAGGGACGTTATTTGTGCCAGACCCCTGTCTGTCTAGTCTGTACTTGGAGGTTTATGATATTTTCCTGCCTCATTTCATTCCTAATCTCATCCCAAAGCTGTGGTAGGTCTTAGGGAAGCATTGTCTAGACAACTGCATTTAACCTTGAAAATCTGCTCATCACACATTTTATCAGGCAACTTTACCTGCCCCCACAACCTTTGGGGACTTGTACCTCTGAATCTTATAAAAGATAAAGCAACCTGGGAAATACGTAGAAGGGAGATTCTCAGGTATAAAGGTATTAGCTTAGTTTACATTTATGATATAATCTGAATAACTGAGAAGTAAGGGAAAACAGAGATAGTGAACATTTTTTTTTTTTGGCAGACAGGAAATACTAAATAGAATAAAAGAAGGAAGAAAAGCATTAGTACAGAAAGATATCATTTATTAAATGCATTTCTGGGCAAATATAAGAAAAAAGTGGCCTCATAATTCATAAAATGATAAAAATAAAAACCCACTTAAGAATTGTATTCAGATACCTAAAATAAAGGAAATTTCGTGGCTCACTTTTTAAAATATAGTTATCATTTCCCTTTCCACTGACAAAAGCAAAAGAGTTAAAATTTGAAAAATAAATGTGGGAGCTTCACAGTGGAATCAATCCCAAGATAAGAGCATTTAGAAACCTCTGGAAAATGCAGAGAAAAAGCCCAAAGGAGAATCATTTGAGGATGTGCATTTTACTGGTTAGTATAATTGAGGGCCTGTGGAGTTGAAGACAAGCACATAGTCTACACACTCTTATGACCAAAAAGGAAGACACGTGCTCCAAGTAAAACTGTGCGGATAGAGAACCTGAGAGCCTATGGACTTCCAGTGATGGACACTATCATAGCAGCCAGTCTGCTCATTTGTTATTTCCATCTGTTAAGCTCAGGGGACAGCAATTCATAGCCTTTTTATAGCATTCAAGTTTATTGTTTTTGCTAGAGTCGAAAGGGGCAAAGTAATCTTTCTAATGTGTTCAATGGCTTTTGAGTGAAATTCTAGCTATACAGCATAAAATCTAACACAAGATTCAAATGTCTGATGATATAGGTTCTCAGGACATAGGCTGCTGGGTAATAGGGTGATGGGCCTTATGAATATCAGGACGGAGTTCAGAGAACCAACTTGTGTTGTATCTGGAAGCAGAAGGCAGATATTAGGTCAATATGGAGGTTAATATAGCTATGCAGAAGCAATAGAGTGAGGTGGTAACAGATGTTTGACATGCTGTTCTGTCAAGGGAAATTTATGATTATGAAATGTCAATTATTAGTGGACTAATAGTGGTAACTTTGATGATTTAGGCCATATTTCAGATGATGATAGTTATGAAAGGCAGGGTGTCTCTATTGTGAATTCAGTTTTTAACATGTTGCTTCTCATTGAAAAAAAATGTTATTGAGCTATTGTGTTATTACTACCTTCCAGGACACAATGAATAAGTCTATTTTCAATGAACAACAGATCACCGAGTCATCGTCTGCTCAGATAAAATAGCAGTAGGCATGAACACAGTTACTGCTCCCCAAAAGAATTTTATTTTCAACTTTTATTTCCTCAATTCTCTTTGGTTTTATGTCTGTTAGTTCTGATCCAAAATTATTTAAAAAATGTCTAACTATTATAAATAGGAGTTAAATTTGATCTTCTCTACTTAGAATTGACAAACATCAGAGCAACTATTAACTGAAGATACCATCTTAGTTCACCTGGGGTAGAAAGGGACAAGATGGGCAGGACAAAGAAATACATATTGTGCACATCACACTCTATTGATACAGAGGAACTAAACGTGCACGGAAAAGCTAATAAAATACCAACATTAGATATTATTTCAACAACACAAAGGAGATCACAGAGCAATTCAAGATAAGTTTCCATTTGAAAAACCAGGGTATAAAATGCTACGAATGGGGAGTGGAGGAGACTGCAGTGTTCTGGGGTGGGCTTAGAAGGCTTCTTTGAAGACTGAGGCTACCACAGTCATTAATGGTTGATAGAACCAAGAGAAAAAGCAGAGCATTGTGACCAATGACACAAAATCAGGTCAGAGAGTGCAGGATGAGCTGCCTAACATGGCCATATTAGCACAGCAACAAACAAAATTAAGTTTAGAAGTTGGTTTACAAGTAGAACATTTTATCTATTTTTCAAGTTAAACACAAGCTTGTATAGCTGGTAGGAGAGGGTGCACCAGACCACCTTGAAAAATCAAATGAGTAGGACTAAAGATTATAAGAAGATATGGAGGGAAGAGTGAAAGGAAAGAAATCCATCAAATCTGCAGTGAAGATGCACTGGAATAGAATGAACAAAATAAAGGTCTACTGTTGGGAACCACTCTGCCTGGTTTCAGGAGCTGTAAACCCCCTGTGGCTAAGGCTGAGTGAGCGACCTTCGGACTGTGAGCCACTAAGGAGGCAAAGCTTATCTCCCTGGCAGGAGCCCTGCTTCTGCTTCATCCATCTCTGGCCCCCAATGCTTGGTTGGTTAGTCAATGACGGGTAAGACCCCTCAGAGGGGGGGCAACCTAAGCCAAACATGATC
>PVKM010003572.1:15413-56923 GCA_004027735.1 Carollia perspicillata | reverse complement strand
ATTAAGATCCAGAAACCTACTATAAAGAAACAGGTGTAATTCAAAATAATCATCTTTAAGTAGCTCAATGAGCTCTAAGAGAAAACAGACAACTAGTGAATGTGAAGACATTTGAAATTATCAAGTTAGAGAAACAAAAAGAAAAAAAGGTGTAAGGGACTTGAGACAGCATCAACAGAATAAAATACACATTATAGGAGTCTCAGAAGGAGACTATGGAGAGGAAGGGGCAGAGAGCTTATCTGATAAAATGCAGCTTACCAAAACTGAGGAAGAAAATGGATATTCAAAGGACTTCGATTAGGATGAACCCAACCCACATCAAGACTCATTATAATTAAATTGTCAAAAGTCAAAGACAAGAGAGAACCTTGAAAGCAATGAGAGAAAAGTGACTCATGGTGATGAGGGAGGTTTTGTAAGATTATCAGTGGATTTCTCAGCAGAAACATTACAGGCCAAAGGGAGTGAGATGATACATTCAAAGTGCTGCAAGAAGAAGTAGCCAACTAAGAATACTCAATCTGGAAAACTGTTCTTCACATACCAAGGAAAAATAAAAACCTTGTCAGATAAACAAAAGCCAAGAGAGTTTATTATACTGTCTTGTAGACATGCTAAAGGGAGTCCTTCAAGTTGAAATAAAAGGATGCCAGACAGCAACACTAAAGCATAATCGAGGTAGCATATGAGTGTAGTGCTTTCAAGCGCAGGCTCTGATATCAGACTGTTCATACCTCAGCTTCCCATGACTAAAAACGGGGCCTTGGACAAGTTACTGAGTCTCTCTGTGTACCAGTTTCTGCTAAGATAAAAACGATAATACACATCTCATAGAATGTCTGTTACAAGTTAATGAGATAACACACGAATAATGATTAGAAGAGTGCCTGGAACATATCACATACTCAAAAGTAAAGTTACTAAAATCTATTATCTCGGATACTAAGAAGACCACAGACAGAGTATTTTGGCTTTATTTGGAAGTTTTCACTGAAGACAAACATGAAACGAAGCTGCCTCTCCTCCCGTGAAGAATCCCAGCGGTAGAACCTGTGAGTAGTTAACCTCGGAATGTGGCTGTGGCCGTAGAAGAGCCGGTGAGGCTCTCACCACTCACTCCCTAAGCCCAGTGTTCTGCTTGCAATCCAAATCCTTGGTCACCCAGCCCAGGCTTTGGACCTCTGTGTTGTTAGTGCTCATCCTTTCCCTTTGATGTCTGAGGGCTTTTTAAAACCGTTGTTTCACGTAACACCTGAGCATGGAAAGTGTATGTATATGTTTCACTCTGAAGGAAATCTCGTTTCTGCTGCAACTCAAACATAGTTGACTCCAGCCCAGAAACAACCGTAGAAGACTGGGAACCCTCCTGATAGGGGAGCAGCCACATCCTCCGCTGAGGTGGTCTGCACCCACACGAGGCCCCCACTGGCCCTCCTACAGCCTGTTATCCCTCTCGCTGCACACGCCTTCGGTGACTGAGAGCTTCTGCTGCGCTTTCACTACTGATGCACATGGGATGGCAGCCTGGGGTGCTCTATTTGAGGACCAGACGTGGTTGTCATTACGTAGTTCTATTCACTTGCAGCAGGTAGAGGAAACTGGATTTGTATCTAAACCTCTGCCTCTTCAAAGGGAGGCTTAGTCATAGCTTATGTACCCCATTTTGTCAATTGCCTGCTGATTTCTTCTTTGCAGTTGGCTAACCTTGGCTGGGTTCTGGTCAAGCTCATCTGATTACAGTTGTATCTGCAAAATACAGTTGCACATTTTAACATTTAGCAAGAATGGCATTTAGTAAGAACTGCCCAGACCTTTAGACCCTTGCCCTGTCTAACAATGCCCCACCCCTGAGGTTTTCCACTCCCCATCCTTGAGGGAATGGGGGCAGGGTCATACTTCTGTAAATGCTTCCTGCTGAACGTGGACAGAATAGGTCTTTGAGCTACAGTGCAATTCTCTGGCTGCCTGGCTTATCAGAGTCTTGGGTATCCTAGGTTCTGGGACTCCTGAGAAAAAGAATGTGTAAAGAGACAGGATATAAAAAACCGTGAGAGGTAAGAGCAGACTTGTTGGACATCACTTATCCTTTGAAGAGCAGCTTGAGGATAGACAGGGCTTCACCCGAGTCCTGTGGATTGGGTCCCTTGTTCTCACTCAGTGGTATGGCTGGTCTCACTTGAGAGTGATATATGCAGGAAGCTCTACCTTGAATTTTAAAGAAATATAGTTACAATTTATTTTTTTTAATTTTTATTTTTTTTAAACATTTTATTTATTTATATTTAGAGGGGAAGGGAAGGAGAGAGGGAGAGAAATATCAATGTATGGTTGCCTCTCATGCGTCCCCAGGTGGGAACTGGCCTGCAACCCAGGCATGTGCCCTGACTGGGAATCGAACTACGATCGTTTGGTTCACAAGCCCGTGCTCAATCCACTGAGCTACGCCAGTCAGGGCTAGAAATATAGTTACAATTTAATTTTCTCCTAATTCCAGGGCTCTGTCCAATGCTGTGAGTCCGGCTTTTTGAGCAGAAGTCCCGGGGGGAGGCTCTTGCTTCAATGGTGGTGAACAAGGAAGTCACTGCATATTCTGCCCTCCTGACTCCCCTGTGAATAAAACTGCTCCCACTGGTGAACCATATTTCTTCTGAGTTGGCTGATGGCTCACTCCTAGGGTTGTTCTTACTAGAATACAATTATTTCAGCAGTTATGATCTAGGGCTTTGAAGGAGGCTGGAAATAGGGTAGCAGGATTGAGGGTGTGACAGCTTTTATAGTGATGCTCAGATCGTCCAGGAACATGGCCAGGTATTGAATCGTTCTCCTCCTGTTAGCCAATTATCTCCTTTGCTCTCAGGGACCTCACTACCTGAGGAGAGCTCCATATGGTTAGAGACTCCAATTGTTAATTTTTCCTGCTTCTGTAGTTAACAGGCAAGTTGTAACCACTGCCCTCAGGCAGCATCTGTGTCTAGTTGCTTTAAGAAAAAAAGGTAATAGCCTGACTTAGAGGCTCCACAGAGGAACTAACCCCCTGGGGCAATTCCTGGAGTCTCAGGCACACACAATGCAATTCAAACGCTTCTCCAAATCAGGTAAGCCCAGGGTAGGAGCTTCCTTCCCCTTGATCTTTGGTTTCTCAGATGCATTCTGGCACCCTTTGTCTCACTGCAGACTTATTCTGGTCTCCTTTCAATTTATCAGACAGGAGCTTGGCTGTAAGACCAAATTTAGTGATTCAGATCAGGAGTCCTGTCATTCAGAGAAAACCTCTCAGTTGTGGTGGAGCTAGACTGGGTATTCCTGCCTCTTACTCTGGCGTAGGCTTCTTTGTCCTTGGGAAATAAGAAAACCCAGGTACTTCTGGTTTAGGTATCTGGACTCTTTTCTGGGACACTCTGTATCCCTTTTCTGCTGGTATTCCTGTCTGCAGTTCTTTACCAGGACTGGCCATTTGAATGGCATCTACATATTGTGGAACAGCTTTATTTTTAAGTTGGAGGTCCCTGAAGAGGGTTGGGGAGTTTTTAAAACCGTGTGGTAACACAGTTCGACAATACTGGGACTTCTGATGGGTGTCAGAATCTTCCCGTTCAAAGGCAGAAATTTCTGGGACTGCTACTCTTTTAACAGGTAGGGCATATGTTAACCTTCCAACGTTTTCTTGTGCCCAAACAGCTGGATTAACCTGACTGAGAATCTCTGGGGGTATAGATCCCTGATCTTTGGGTGAAGTAGGGCCATGAACTCTATTTTTTGTCCTTGGGAATTAGTCCTTCAACTTTTTTTTTTTAAATCTAAATAGATGGCAGCCCCCAATTGACTTAGTAGGCACCTTCCTAAGAAGGGAACTGGTCACTCAGGTGCACAGAGGACAGAGTATGACAGCTGTTTTAGTCCTATGTCACGTGTCAGAGGCTCAGAGAATTTCTGTGTCTGACTCCCCTGACACCCTTTAATATCATGTTCTGTCTGGGAAAGGGGGCCCTTCCAGGTAGTAAAAACAGAGTAAGTGGCTCCAGCGTGTAGCAGAAATCAACGTCCTCCCCCCTCTGAACTCAGAGTAAGCTGAAGGGCCTCACGGGAGATCGAAATGCTTTCTGTTGGAGGCAAGCGGGCAGTGCCCCGGCCCTGTCAGTCCTCCCCTTCCACCTGGGGCAACTGCGAAGAATCAGGAGCTTCCCTCTCCTTCTTTCTCAGTGTTCGGGGCCCTCTCTCTTCCAGTGCCCCCCTTGTTTGCAAAACATGCATTGGTTAGACTCCAGATTTGCTGGACACCTTTGATTGGTCCCAAGGTGGGGGCCAGGGTCACTCACCCAAGGTGGTCTTTCTCCTCTGTCCCCGGGCTACCCGAAGCCTAGAGGGAGATGGCCAGAAAACGCCTTTTCATCGTTACTTCTCCCTCCTTTCTTCTGCCGCACCTCTGTTGTTAAAAACCCTAAGGGTCACCTCTGGCTATTAGGAGGTGGGAGTGGGAGGACCCACCACTGCCTTCTGTAACTTCCTACAGATGTCTGGAGCACTTGGGGACATGAAGGAGGTGTTCGGGAGAGTGGTACTCCCTGCGTCCTCAGGGCCTAGTGTACTGTATTGTCTTAAGCATTCGTTCAATCCTTCTAAGAAGGTCAAAGGGCTCTCACTGACCTCTTGTGGAATGTTTCCAGTGGGGCGGCCCACCATACCCTTCAGCAGTAGGCTCCCATGATACCAAGGCAGCCTCATCTAGCCAGTCACGGGAGCCCATGACTGAGGGTCAGGACTGGGAACTGACTCGTCTGCCAGCCACCACATCTAATTATTAGGATGAGGAGCATGTTTCCATCAGCCTCTTCCTTGGCTTTTAACAGTAAAGGCTTTTATCTTCGGCAGTGGGCTGGATGGTAAGGAGGGATTAAATGTCTCCCCAGGTGGAATTACGGGTGATGCCTATACCACGGATCAAGCTGAGAAACTCCTCCGGATCAGTATTTCCCTCCCATTGTACAGATCTGACGTCGAGACAGGACCTGGACAGAGGCCATTTCCCCTTCCCCACTCAGGGCCCAGTGTGCCCTCTGGGTAAAGACTAGTGCCTTGATGGTAGCGGACTCAGGGAGCAGGGGACACAGAATAGGAGTATTCGTTCCCTGTTCTGGGGAAATGTCAAAGGCATCCCTCACAGATCAGAGAGACCGAAGGAATTGGGAGGCTGAGCGCTGGGCGGGGGAGGCAAAAGGAACTCAGAAGAAACAGACCTCCCTAGGAGGGAGACAAGGTCCCCTACTGGGAGCACCTGGAGGCAAGAAATCAAGGTCTTCCCAGGGGTCATCAAGGACTGGCTATGTCGGAGCTGGGGACTCAGTTCCAATCCTTGGGTCCTCTTTAATGCACAGTTCTTTTGTAGGCTGAGATTTTGATATAACGCCATACAATTCTGAAGGTATGAGATTTCATTCTATTTTTCCTTTTTCCAAAATAGCTCCAATTGTAATAGTGTATAATAATTAAAAGAGCCATTTTTGGCCAATGTTGCTGGTTCCCTAAAACACATTGGGGCCATGGGACATTGCAAAAGAAAACTTCTTGTTTCTTTGTTAAAGGCTCACGTTCAAAAAGTGTCCAGTGTTTCAGGATGGGACTGAAATTCGGAACTGAAGGTTGATTTCCCATTTTTCTTAAGTGGTATTTCCAACTTCTCAGACAACCCGGCATTGACTAGCGACCAGTTCACAGTCTAATTGAAGAGTTTTAAATTAAAAACCTGCTGCTTTGATTGAACTAAACCTTATGGGTTTGGTACACCATGCATCAGTGAATACCGTTCTTTTCCCCTAAGAGATCTTCGAACGCGAAGGCTCCTGCCTCTGCAAAAAGGCCAGGAACAGGCCCCCAGGGTGACCTCCAGAAACCCGAACCAGGCGGGGCCCTGGGCTGTCTCAGGTCTCTCTACCTTCAATCCCCCTGAAAATCCCCTTCAGAAATACCTTCAGTCGGCATTCTGACAAAGGGTTTGCTTTGTGTTTGTTTGTTTGTTTGTTTTTCCCTGCAAATTCTCAGAACCTAAGTGCGCTCCAGAAATGAAACTATTCTTCTGACAACCCTATGCCCCAAACGGGAATAGAAACACCGATTACTGAGGCCGCTCGGGCCAACTCGCCTTCTTGAATGGTCTGAGCAAAGAGGTTGTGGTGGCCACCGGACTTCACTGCGGAGGCCGGTGGGTACCGCACAGCCGCGGCCAGCGCTGGGGGGCACGCCCAGGGCGAGTCTCGTCCTGTCAGGTCGGGACCCCAGAGCGAGCCCGGGACGAATTGCGGACCGACCGGACCCCACAGAGGAGCCCCCGTCTGAGGTTCGATACCCACTTAGGGGGCGCGCAGCTCGGGGTGCCGTATTCAAAAAGGAGACGTGGCTGTCACAAGGGGGTTTTATTGACTTGCAAGCAGGTAAAGGGGCCGGGATTCACTCCCCAGCTCCGTCTCCCAGCAGGGTGGCTCGGCCACGGCTCGTGCACACTGTTTGGTTCATTGAGTGTTGATTCCTTCTTCGCAGTCGGCTACACTTACCTGGCTGTGTTCCAGTCAAGCTCATCCGGTTACAGTTGCGCCCACAAAATCCTGGCGTGCGTTTTAATATTTAGCAAGAACAGCATTTACTAACGGCCGGATGTTGAGACCTTCGTCCTATCCAACATTTTGGGATCCTCCATTTCTTCCTGGTCCTCCGGGTGTTTTTCTCAAGGTTGGCGGCATCCACCCGCGCACCTCCACTCCTGCGTCCAGTCCCGGTCTCACAGCCTTGAAGAAAGAGCAGGATTCGGAAACTGCAACGCAATCCGCGAACTTCTTCTACATCCGGGCCCTCCGCAGCTCGGGCAAGGCCGCGGCACCGCGCTGACTCCGTGCACCACTGCCCAGGGCTCCTGGGCGCACGCGCCCGGGCCCCGCCCCTCCCCGAGGTGCGGCCCCATTGGCGCAGTGGCGTGGGCGGGGCGCGCTGTCGCCGCGGGCGGGCGACCACGTGACTCGCGGGCGGGGCTGCGTCGCCCCCTGCGGCCGCGCTGAAAAGGCTGGCGTAGCCGGCCTGGTCAGCGTGGAGGCTCCCCGGACGGTCCGGCCCTAGCTCCCTGCTCCGGCGCGCAGAGGGAGCTGCTCCTGGCTTTCGTCGGCCCCAGGTTTGCTTTCCCTCCTTGCCCGAGGGTGGGCCGTTCGGTCCACCGCCGTGGAGCCTGCCGCCGCCGGGAAGCGCGGACCGAGTGTCCGTGAGTAACCGGAAGTGCGGTGGCCGAGGGGCGGCGCGGTGGCCGCGGGGCGAGCGGGCCGCGGGCCTGGGCGGCTGGGCCTGCGGGGTCCGGTGGGGCCGCGGCGGACCGGACCCCCGCGGCCTAGATCCTGGGAGCCGCCCTGCTCCGCGCGTCCCCGCGGCTCCGGGACCTCCGACCCCGGACTGAAAGGCGGTCAATGAAAAGTTGAAAAAAAAAAAGCAGCTCAGCGTAGTGGTTCCTGCAGAGGGTAACAGTGCACACTGCCGGGCAGTTTTCTAAGTGATCTGTGCCTTTCGTCTTGGGGAAGAAACCCGAGGCCCTTGAATGGAGCCCTCCCACCCCCGTCTTGACTGCAGACAGTAGTTGTGTTGCATTCGAATCTAGATGCAGGAGAATCCGGTTGGTTTAATCACTCCGTAGCCATTTTTGGAAACTGCATTATATGTAACTTTGTTATATACACTTACCAGTGCTAGAAGTATGGGTCTTTGACCTTAGAGGTTGACATAATACAAACAAAAATCAATTAGCAAAAGAGCACTTGGGGCTTTATTATGAAGTTAGTTATTATCCAGAAGGATTCTTGATAATTTTGCCTTGAAATGGGAAGGAACTGTGGCTACCAGTGGCAGGTACTTCTTGCAGCAGAAACAGAATACAAGCAGAGGTGGGAAAAGGTAAGATATGTCTGAAAGATGTTGGCTGGAGTGGGGAGAAAATGGGACCAATATTTAGATGTTCAGCTTCAGAAAAATTAAAAATTTCACAAAAATTATAAATTTCAACATTATCGATTTTTTTATTTCCTCTAGGAGAGGGAAGAGTTGTGTGTTGTGAATAGTGATGGATTAGAGACCTTTTGGAGCCAAAAGGAAGACAGCCTTGGGTCTCTGTTGTTATGGCCAGGGGAACACCAGGCTGTATGCTTCTATGTGGAAGTGGCAGGTTTCGGAGGTGGAGGACAGGTAGGATTAGAAGGTCCATGGAAAAGGGGAGTGATCCTCTTTTAGCTTGTGAGATAGCAGAGTGATAAAACAGTTGTATTCTACCAATTTAAGTGTATTTTACATTGCATTCCAACATGCTTATTCACCATAGGCTTGTAGTAATTGCTTCTTGATTGATTTGCAGCCCCCCAAAAGGCAGTATGCCCAAGGTTTAGGCAGGCTCAGGAGTCAGGAGATGGCACTTTAAATCCTGGCTCTACTAGCTGAGACATGCTGGGTAATAGTTTAACTGCCCTAAGCATCAGTCTTTTTATCGGTAAGGTGCAAACATTGGTATTAACACCAACTGCACAGAGGTCTTAGGAAGATTAAATGAGGCAATCCATGTAATCAATGAAAAGTAAGTAAGACAATCCTTAACCTAGGGTAAGAATCATCTATTTTTTAGATAATGCTTTACAGGCTTTCTTTGCCTGCCCCCTATAGCCTTTAGCCGTAAGGATTACCTTGAGCTTTGAAGTTCTCTACTCAGCCTGTGTGCTTGGACTTTTATTGCCTGCCTCTGACTTAGCCATGGAAGACAGAACCAGTGTCTTCCTGGAGGAGGGTTCCCTGAATCTAAGATGGGAAGGATACATGTAGGTTTGCTGGGTGGACCAGCCAGGGTACTAGCCTAGCCAGTTGCATTGCAGCTGGGGCTTCAAGGATGATGATGGACCTTTTTTTTTTTTTCTGTGGGGGGCAGTTCTGGCATTTATTCATTCATATTTATCATTCATTCAACTACTGTCTTCTTTTGCAATAAAAAACTAAGTCCCAACCCAAAGGAAAGTTATATTCTAGTAGCAGAGAAACCAATGAACAAGCATGAAACGTGCACCACAAAGTTGGGTAACGAGTGCCCTGCAGAGACATCAAGTGGGATGAGGGGATGTGCTATGTTAGATAAAGTCCCCATGTGCCTATTTTTGAGGAAGGAAGTTGTAGGCAGACACTTGAATCAGCTACCTGCGGGGAGAACATTCTAGGCTGAAAGAAGAAGTGCAGAGGTTCTGAGGTGGCCTGTGGGGCTGGAGAGAGGTGGAGGTGCCACATTACATAGAGCTGTGAAAATTTTGTGTTTATTCTTAGTGATAGGAGACAGTTATAATGTTTTGAACTAGGGAAGTGTTATGGTCTACTTAGAGTTTTGTCAACTAGACTGTAAATTTACCAGGAGCTGACATTTAAAAGACTTAGATATGCATAAAAATTATTTCCTTATTTACAGTTTTTTTTTCTTTGTGCTCCACAGTTGTTGGCTACTTAGGACAAATATAATACCCTGGGCTGATAATTTTAGGAAATACTCTGGTTCATTTACCAGGTTATTTTCAGGCTCAGTATGCTTTATTTGTAGTCTATTCTCCTTTTGGCCTTAACAGTAATATACATTTTCAAAGGCAAAAGTCCCATAAACCCACAATCTTATATTAGCTATTTGTCTAGATGCCTGCATATCACCATAGATAGTTGCGATTCTGGATTCTTTCTTTCCCTCCTAACATTTCTCCACAACTGCTTTTGTAGTTTTTGTACATCTTCATATTAATTGTTAACTTGCTGAGTTATTTTATTATGTATTAATTATTTTATATGGATTTTGAATGAGACTGTGCAAGAGGCAGGCACAGATGGTGGGCTCAGTGAATACGAGGGGTTTTGTGCACGTGGAGATGGATTGGGCAAATAGAACCTGACATTCACTGAGCACCCGCTGAGACCCAGACATTGAGCCGAGTCCTCTGCTGACACTGTCTCATCCTCGCAGCAGCTCCGTGAGGCCTGTAATGGTAGCTCACCTACTGGATCAAAGGGGAAATGGAAGCTGAAGTCACTACCCAAGTTCTCACGGCGACAAAGGAGCATACGGGGAACTTGAACCAAAATCTGATTTCAGAGTTTGAACGTTTCCTTTAACTAGCACAGTATGCCAGCTCTCGCTACCATGCTTTTTAAAAAAATTAAGTGCCTTTTAATTTTGAAATAACTTGAGGCTTACAAAAATGTCGTAAAACAGTACAAAGAATGCCCACACACCCTTTGCCCATAGTTCCTAAATGTTAACACTTCCCTCTGCTTGCTGTATGACTCTGTTTACTTGTTTCTCTCTGTACATACAGAAATACACTTTACATCTGACTCAGCAATCCCCTTTGTAGAAATTGACTCGGAAGATTCACCTGCAACGGTATGATAATACACATGCATAAAGTTACTCATTGTAGCAATGTTTGTAATCTGGAAATTCTTAAAACAACTGAAATGCTCATATGTAAGAAAGTGGTTGAAAAAAGGAAAGAAAAAAAAAGAAAAATGCAAGAAAATGGTTGAATAAACTTGATATACCCACACATAATGGGGTATTATGCAGCTGTGAAAGAGAATGAAGAAAATCTTTACAAGTTGATGTGGAGTGATTTTTAGGATAAATGGTAAATTTTAAATAGCAGTAGTATAAAAGAGTATGCTACATTTTGTGTAATAATGTATATTATATGCAGCAATATAAAAAGTACCAAAAAGTATGCCTCAGTTTGTATAAAGATGTGGTGTTGGACTTTGTGAGTAATTTTCACATTGATACTGGGCTGTAGGATTTTTATACTTTTCATCAGATGTAGTTATCAGTGTTAAACTTTTTTCGCAAAAGGATTAGAAGTTTTTCTTTATTTTCAGTGTTGTGGAAAACAGTTATGAAGCATCTTTGTAAGTTTGTTAGAATTCTCGTCTGAAACAGTCCAGGTCTACTGTTTTTGTGGGATAGTTCCTCAGTAACCTTTTCTGTTTATTCTGTGCATATTGCTGTTTTAAAACTTCCTGGCTCCAATGGGATTGATTTGGGTAAATTGTGTTTCCTGGGGAAACGGTCTTATTTCACAGGTTATCACATTTATTTTTTGTAGAAGTCTACAGAGTGGTCTCATGTATATATGGGTTTGTTTGTTGCTCTTCTATTTTGGTGGCTATTTATTCCTCATCCTTTCTTACTTTGTAAATGTGTGATTTCTCCGTCCCCCCCACCCCCTGGTATGATGTGAGCTAGTACTTTATTTATTTAGGTTTATCAAAGTAAATAGGGATTTGAATTATAATTAGGTTCATGTTTTTCTATTTAGTTCATTGATTTCTATTTTAATGTTGGTTGTCTTCCTTATTTGTTTTGATTTACTTTTTCTTAGCCTTTTGATCTGAGACTTTAGTTTTCTTCATGTAATTATTTTATTTTTATTGATAAAAATTATTTAAGAGTATAACTATTCCTTTGATCACTGCTTTAAATTGACTTTATAGATTAAAATATGCAACAGTCAATTATCGACATTTAGAAATTCATGTAATTTTCCATTTGCTCATTCACCGAAGAGTTGTTATAATAGTTTATTTTTCCTCCTGGGGGTGGTCGTTCGTTATTTGATATTTGAGACATTTCTAGTTTTACTGCGGAATGTTGTTTGTGTCCCTTTATGGAACTTACTGATACTTCCTTGATATCCTATATATAGGTTATCCTATATATAGGTTAATACATGACCCTTTCATTTGTACTTGAAAAGAAAGTTGATTCCTTATAATGAAGGTGTAAGTTTCATCAGCTACCCATGAGATTCACTTACTGGTTACATTATTTTGGCTTTCTGCATCATTACTTATTTTTGGTCTACTTTGTATGTCTTTTTACTGACAGTAGTATTTTTTCCTTTCTTTTTTTTAAAGATTTTTTAAAATTATATTTTATTGATTGTGCTATTACAGTTGTCCCATTTCCCCCCTTCATTCCCCTCTACCCTGCACACCCCCTCCCACCCACACTCCCCCCTTTTAGTTCATGTCCATGTGTCATTGGTTCTTTAGCTTTTACATTTCCCATACTACTCTTGCTCTCCCCCTATTTTCTACCTGCCATCTATGTTACTTATTCTCTGTACCTTTTCCCCTCTCTCCTCCTCCCACTCCCCTGTTGCTAACCCTCCATATGATCTCCATTTCTGTGGTTCTGTTCCTGTTTTGGTTGTTTGCTTAGTTTGTTTCTGTTTTTTATTTTAGGTGTGGTGGTTAATAATTGTGAGTTTGCTGTCATTTTACTATACCTGTTTTTCATCTTCTTTTTCTTAGGTAAGTCCCTTTAACATTTCATATAATAAGGGCTTGGTGATGATGAACTCCTTTAACTTCACCTTATCTGAGAAGCACTTTATCTGCCCTTCCATTCTAAATGATAGCTTTGCTGGATAGAGCAATCTTGGATGTAGGTCCTTGCCTTTCATGACTTGGAATACTTTTTTCCAGCCCCTTCTTGCCTGCAGGGTCTCTTTTGAAAAAGCAGCAGACAGTCTGATGGGACTCCTTTGTAGGTTACTGTCTCTTTATCGCTTGCTGCTTCTAGGGTGCTCTCCTTCATTTTTATCTTGGGTGATGTAGTTATGATGTGCCTTGGTGTGTTCCTCCTTGGGTCCAACTTCTTTGGGGCTTTCTGAGCTTCCAGCACTTCCTGGAAGTCTAGTTCCTTTGCCAGATTGGGGAAATTCTCCTTTAATTATTTGTTCAAATAAGTTTTCCACTTGTTGCTCTTCCTCTTCCCCTCTGGTACCCCTATGATGCGGATGTTGGAATGCTGAAAGATGTCCTGGAGGTTCCTAAGCCTCTCCTCATTTTTTTGAATTCTTATTTCTTCATTCTTTTGTTTGGTTGTTTCTTCCTTCTGGTCCACTCCATTGATTTGAGTCCCAGTTTTCTTTCCATCACTACTGGTTCCCTGTACATTTTCCTTTATTTCACTTAGTGTAGCCTTCATTTGTTCATCTAAATTGTAACCAAATTCAACCACTTCTGTGAGCATCCTGATCACTGGTGTTTTGAACTGTGCATCTGATAGGTTGGCTATCTCTTGGTCGCTTAGTTGTATTAGCTCTGGAGCTTCCATCTGTTCTTTTGTTTGGGCCATTTTTTTTTGTCTGGTCGCACCTGTTGTGCATGAGTGGCGGAGCCTCAGGTGTTGAGGGGGGCGTCCTAGTCGCTGGGTTGTGAGGCTGCATGTGGGGCGGGGTCTGAGAGGGATCTCCCGCTCCTTCTGCTCTCCGTCAGATCCCAGGCCCCTCTGCCCCTCCTCCCAAGCCAACCGTGCCCTTCTGTCGCTGATTCCCGGTGGGTGGGCTTGTGTGCGTTCTAGGACCCTGTGGGTCTCCAACAGGCTCTCCTGTGAGGCTGGGAGTCTCTCCCTGCACATGGACGCCCACAGGTGTTCCAGGGTTTGCTTCCCGGCGCTGGGGCCCCGGGCCGCGCGGCATGGCTCGCACCCCTGCCGTCTGCGCGCGCGCGCGCGGGGCCGCGCCCCCCGGCTCCACCGGCGCCGGCTGCAGCCTGCGCGCGGAGGTGCTTTTCGCTCCTGGTGCCCCGACCCTCTCTGCTCCCCGCCGACTCCGCCCCGCCGACCGGTCTGGATGGAGGTGACTGTTTTATCTCCCTGGTTGTCCGACTTCCTTACAGTTCAGTTTTCTGTCAGTTTTGGTCGTTACTTTGTTTCTAAATTGCTGTTCTTAATTTGGTTGTGGGAGGAGGCACACTGTGTCCACCTACGCCTCCATCTTGGCCGGAAGTCCCTAAAAAACGTATTTTTTCTTATTAATGTTTTTATTTATGTTTCTTGGCATCTTGTAGGTTTTGCTTAAACAGGTGACTGTTGTGTAATTTGGTACGTGGATAATCAAAACTGTTGTAAGCTTATTGTAATTATTGGCTTTCACAATTTAAAGAGTGTCCTTTATCATGTTTAATGCATTTTGGCTTGCATTCCACTTTGCTCGATATCGTGAATAGAAGCCCTACTTTTATTGTTTCCGTTTGCCTGGTGTTCCTTTCCATCCCTTTATTTTTAGCCTTTCTGAATCATTTTGCTTTCGGTGTCTTGTATTTAGTGCATTTGGTCTTGCTTGTGAGCCATGTTAAAAATCGCTTTTAATAAGTGAGTTAAACTCGTTCACATTTATCGATGTGATTGATGTGTTTGGTCTCATCACTGCTGTATTGTTTATGTAACATTTGTCTAATGTGTTTTCATTGCTCTTTCATTTAAAATTTTTTACAGTGTTTGATTTTTGTTATGACTACCTTTGTACTTAGACCTTTTTAAAAAAATGTTTTAATGTAGCTTTTATTGTAGTTTTTCCATTACCACTTAGTCCCCTTATACCTTCTTCCACCACCACCACCCCCCCCATTACCTTTTAAAATGCCTTTAGCCCCATTTTCTTACTGAACCTTTAATTATCTGATTTTCCCATTAATGCAGTAATCAGTGAGGTTATTTGACTTTGTTTTCTTCCTCTTCTCCCAGGTTTTGGTTGAGTCATTTTGATTTTATTAGAACATAAAATGTTTTACAAGGTCACTCAGACAGCAGCACATTACCACTTTGCCATTGTGGGAAAGTTTTGCTTTTGGTTTGAACTGGATGGCATTTTTAGAAGATACTGGAGAGATAGACTGCGCATTTAAAATTTTTCCTTCATTTTGAAGGACTGAAGTTTCCCTTTGCTCCTCTCTTCCTTGGCTGTGCGCTCACAGGGTTCCTCCCCGCCCCCTTCCACTCTCCTCTGTGAGCACTTGTCCTTCCAGGGCCGCCTCTTCCTGTCCCACGTGCGCGCGAGGTGTCCTCCTTGTGTCCTTTGATCAGAACTCTTTTAAAGTGTTTTCGTGCTTACAGTGGGTTTTCTGCTTTTGACAGTGAGCTTTAGATGGGCTCTGCCCGGGGCAGCCCAGCTCTGCCTTCTGTGCACCGACCGAAGTCAGTTTTAAGCGTTGTGAAAAATGCCAGGTGACTTACACTTTACAGTCGCTCTGACTTCCGCGGTTCCACTGTACTGAGTTCGGCCAGGGGATACAGAAAGGACAAAAAATAGTGAACTCGCTGCAGGTTGGGTTGTGCTCCCGTGGTCTGCGTGCCCGTGCTGGCCCTGGGCCCTGCTCCCTGCGGCCCGTGCAGGGCTCAGGCCTGCGTTCTGTGGGAGAGCCGGTTGGCGTGCGTGCACTCCGTCTTTGCGGGAACCAGAACCGTGAACATGTCGTGTGAGTCCTGGTGGCTGTGGACTCGGCACGTGTGCTCGCTGCTGTCAGCATGCTCCCTCCGGCTCCTCAGGGGCAGGAGGGTGGTGGAAGGACCTGGACGTCTGGTGACCTGGAACAGGCAGGTTAGAGCTGTGGAGGGAAGACCTCCGGGACAGGTCTGGCTCTCTGGTCCCGAGTGCCCACAGTCGACTGCGTCCTGTTATGTGGCTGAAATAGAAATTGTGAATAGCCAAAATGGTGACGATGGCATGTCTGGCCGAGAAGGTGGGGGTGGTGGTGTCCTTCCCTGGGGACACGGTGCTCCCCGAGGTAATTCAGGCCAGGGCAGCCTGCGCTCCTGGGGCAGGTGGCGCCTCGGCGTGTCAGTGAGGGTGGGTGGGGGCCCTTTCCTGTGATGCTGTTAACATTCCCAAGGATGGTTTGTGGACTCTTTATGTCCTCCTTCTCCCAAGAGGCATGTGGGGTGACAGGACTGTGACTCCTCTCTTTAGGACTGAACAGAAGGGCTTGTATAAGAAAACCTTGCAGCCCCTTTTGAGGAAACTACCCGTTTTAGGTTCTTTGAGTGAAATGGTCTAGTGCTGAGTGCTGTCGTTTGTGACTGTCTGCCCTTTTCTTGTGCCTGTGTTTTACAGAATGTGATCTTGGTTGGGAATTCAAAGTCTCAGGCCCAGGAAGTGAGTGCTGCTTTCCCCCCATCGACATTCCAGGTGAGCTCCAGCTTGCTCAGTCTTTTGAAACGCGCCTTACTCATTTCTTGTAAACCACATCCCATCAGACCAGCTCCCACCCGGTGCATTCAGCCCTGTCCTTTACCAGCTGAGGATCCAAGTAGAACTGCAGTAAGCTACTGACTAAGCACCAACTGTGTGCCTGCTCTGCGTACTAAGGAAAGAGGAGCAATCAGAACAGACACCGTGCATATCCCGGCCACAGACAGCGTGCCCGTGAGCTTCGTGTGAGCTGCGCTGGGCAGGGAGTGCTGTGGGGAGAAGTGGAGCAGCGAGAGCGGGGCCTGCCCCCCGGGCCAGAGCAAGGGGGGGAGAGGGAGGACCTGGGTTCGAGGTCACCCAGGCCACGAAACTTGGCGCTTGTAGGGCTGATTGGTTTCATGTTGGCCAAGAGGGAAACTAACTGGTCTCAGCCTCTGCCACACCTGGGGCACTTACAGGCTGATGCAGAGCTTCTGTCTTTTCTACAGTGATTTTCACCCTGAGCATTCTTCTCAGTTACAGGAATGTAAATAGTACTTCTTCTTTGTCTCACAGTGCTGGAAATACCGAGTAAGGAATTAGTGTGTATGATGCTGGAAACCTGTGGAGATGCACAGCTCATAACTCAAAGGCCTAAAACAGGCGCATCCTTCAAGTTCTCATCAGAAGAACGACAGCGGAGAAGAAGATGGGCCAAGACGGCCAGTGGGAAGCGCCCTAGGGGGGAGCCCCAGAGATGCACACTTCAGCAGAGAGATGCGACCAGAGAGCTCGGAGGAGGACAGTGTGTCGTGCGTGCCCGCAGAAGGGCCAGAAGATCTTTATCCGTGTGCACGAGATCACTCGTATAGATGACCGCATATACCAGTGCCTTGAGCGTGAGCAAAACCTCTGCGGAAACTCAGCTCTTATTATGTGTGAGAGAACCCACAGTGGAGAGAAGCCGTGTCGATGTGACATGTGTGAGAAAACCTTCGTCCAGCGCTCAGATCTCATTTCACACCAGAGGATCCACAATTATGAGAAACCCTACAAATGTAGCAAATGTGAGAAGAGCTTCTGGCACCACTTGGCCCTTTCGGGACACCAGAGGACGCATGCAGGTAAAAAATTCTATACGTGTGACATTTGTGGCAAGAATTTCGGACAGAGCTCTGATCTGCTTGTCCACCAGCGAAGCCACACTGGCGAGAAACCGTATCTGTGCAGCGAGTGTGACAAGTGCTTCAGTCGAAGTACGAACCTCATTCGGCACCGAAGAACTCACACCGGCGAGAAACCATTCAAGTGTCTGGAGTGTGAGAAAGCTTTCAGTGGGAAATCGGATCTCATCAGCCACCAGAGAACTCACACTGGCGAAAGGCCCTACAAATGTAGTAAGTGTGAGAAGAGCTACCGACACCGCTCAGCCTTCATCGTTCACAAGAGAGTCCACACCGGGGAGAAGCCCTACAAGTGCGGAGCCTGCGACAAGTGCTTCGGCCAGAAGTCGGACCTCATTGTCCACCAGAGGGTCCACACGGGGGAGAAGCCCTACAAGTGCTTGGAGTGTATGAGAAGTTTCACTCGCAGCGCCAACCTGATCAGGCACCAGGCAACTCACACGCACACTTTTAAATGCCTCGAGTATGAGAAAAGTTTCAGCTGTGGCTCCGACCTTATCGTGCATCAAAGAATTCACATGGAAGAGAAGCCCCATCAGTGGCCTGCCTGTGAGAGTGGCTTCCTCCTGGGCATGGGCTTTGTTGCCCAGCCGACAATGAGAACTCAGACAGAGGAGCTGCGTTATCCCTACAGTGTGTGTGACAAAGGCTTCCGCCAGAGTTCCGCCCTCCTGCAGCATCAGACGCTCCCCGGCGGCGAGAAGCCCTGTGTCTGTAACGCAGGGGGGAAGGGGCTTGAGCTCAGCCCTCCCCACGCACCAGAGGCCTCACAGACATCTTGGCCAGACAAGAAGTTATAACACCGTAAAAAAACATTTATGAATCTGAGAACTCATTAAAATGAGGAACTCTAGGCAAAGCTTAGATTTTTCTAAGAGCTCAGACTTCAGTGGGGACCAGAGAACCTGCCATTGTAGGCAGTTGGGAAGTGGTTTGCCCAGAGAGCTGCCCTAACAGAATCCTACTGGTCACTCCAACGAGAAACCTTCAAAGGCCCTGAGGCTTGGAAAACCTTTAGTCTGAGCTCCGACCTGGTCACTCACAAGAGGACTCATACCAGTGGGAAACCTTGCAGATGCCCAGAGGGGGAGAGCCTCCTAGCCACGCTCACTCCTCTCCCTCCGAGGGAGTTCGCACCAAAGGACAATGCCCTTGGTGTGCACAGCTTGCTGACGTCAGAGAGCCCACGCTCGGGAGAAACCCAGCAAGTATGGTAAAAGCTTCCAACAGAACTGTGACTTTCCTAACCATCAAAAAGGCCGTATCAGTGACAGTTTAGGTATTTGTCTCGAGTGTAGCAAAAGCATTGGATGGAGAGCCTTCTTGGGTTTGCATCAACAACAACAAAATGGATCTAAGGAGAGACCTTATGAAGTCCGAGGAAGAAGAGCCGTCAGCAGTCAGCTCCTTTGGTTGACACACCAGGGAACTGACACTCGTGAAAAACCCCGTAAATGTCTTGAGTCTGAAAAAAGCCTTGCTAGAACCTCCACCTCTGGGCCCCGAATAACCTGCTCTGCAGAGAACTGCGCTCCAGTGCGAGACCGAATCGGGCGGTGTACGTAGAGCAGGTGGGAGAGTAGCTGCGCTCCCAGTTAGCTGGCCTGTGTGCAGGGGTGGCTTTCATGGAGCCCGTGCCTGGACGGCTCTTCGATGCCCAGAAGCTCGCTGTGGCAGGAGCTCGGGCAGGTCAGAGCAGGCCTGATGGGAAACTCAGGTAAAGATGCTTTTCTTTTATCTGAACCACTTCATTATGATCACTTTACTTTCTCTTTTTAAAATGTGGAAATCCAATAAAGGAAAGGACTGTGCCCTGTGGCAGACGGTGTGGCATGCATTACTGTGGGGGACACAAGAAGACTGACTTTGCCTGGTGGTGGTTACCGTTCTTTTAAAGATTCTTGGCCAGGTTGGGGATTGGTTTTGACAGTTGCTTGGGGAACTTGCTAGAAGTGGAAACAACTAGACAGGTGGAGAGCTGCCCTCCTGGGTCAGGACTCCCAGAAGCTTCCCCTTTGGAGGGCCAGCCTCAGACACAGGCGGGACACTTGGCGTTTTACTTGGTGTGAATGGGGGCAACCCTCAAAGGTTTCCTTTCCTGAAAATGTCTGAGTGTCACTGGTGTTTGAAACTTCTGCTATAGAGATTCATCTCTTTCCCACTCAGAAACTCAGTTGGAGGAGCAGTTATGGTGTTGCTAGTGTCCACGTCTTCGTGGCTTCGTGTGCCGCCCCTTCCGGTGCTAACATCTCCTTAGTGGCTCCATGCAGAATGGCGAAGGGAGGGCTGCAAGGACGTTAGGCCTGTGCAGGCAGGTGACACCTGGTGACACTTTGTTGATGGAGGAGCCATGCTTCTGGTCTTGAGTATCTTGCCCCCAAAGCCGGTGTTCTTTTCTCTCCATTATCCTGCTGTTTAATTCAGTCCCATAATGATACACCTTTCATTTGTTTCAGTTCTGCCAAGAAAGGAGAGACTACTTTTTATTCCCAGGGAAAGGATTGCAGTCACTACAGTATAAGGTATTTATTTGGCTTGGAATGTAGGATTCTAAAGGCTAGAAGGGAAAAATAGTTGCCAAATTTATCCGAGGTTTAGGGATTAGCACTTATCTCCAGTTTAACAGAGTGACTATTATATTCAACATTCTCTAGAAGTACTATAATCCAGAGATCTATAAATGAACAGTTCTGAGGGGATTTCCCCCCTCAGAAGACATGTAATGAAAATAGTTAAGATTCCTGCAGTATTTGGGACTCTAGACTGGTGAATAAATGTTTTGTTGCTAGTCTGTGTCAGACTAATCTAGTCGATCTCAACAAACCCTTGGACTCCAGGAGCGCTGGCCTTCGGACCACAGAGGTGGCCAGTGGCTGCTTTGTGTGTGGCTCTGATCTCTGATCCTAATGGCTGGCTGATCACCTTGATAATCTTATGGTCGTGGGGCAGCTCAGTGATAGGAAGGACTCTGGTTCTGGGTTTTTTTTTTTTTCTTTTAGCAAACAGGTCCTGGAAGGTTATTCACTCTGGTATGTTTTAGTATTATTTCCATAAGTAGCTCTTATACCATGAGTAGTTGCCCAGTGTGGTAAAACACACGAGATGTATTTGTTTTCTTTGGTGCCTGTCGCTAGTGTACGTTTGATCGCTGTAACACTAAAATAGTATGGGTGTATGGCATGGCAGCGACGAAAATTAGTCTGTGGCTGCTTGCTAGTCATGAGAACCTGCAGAAGGGGACAGAGTTGGCCTCGTGGCAGGGTAATGACCCTTCTTTTGGCCAGTCTCACTGGTAACTAGCTGTATCTAGTCTTCAAGTAAATTAAGGATGGACCACCCCCCAAGCAGAATTTAGTGGGTTTGAAACAGGTCCAAGATCTTTTAACCGTGGGGGGAGAGGTGTTGGTACTGTTCACGTAGCGTAGCCTGAGGCTGGGGAGGACCACACGGGAG
The DNA here is from genome assembly GCA_004027735.1 of Carollia perspicillata. Classification (NCBI taxonomy): domain Eukaryota; kingdom Metazoa; phylum Chordata; class Mammalia; order Chiroptera; family Phyllostomidae; genus Carollia; species Carollia perspicillata. The sequence continues at coordinate 36,297 of PVKM010003572.1, read as the reverse complement.
CCTGTAACCAGCACTGGAAGGCAACTTCTGGGATGGCGGGAGGTTCTCTTGAAACAGTGCCAACCTAGATCTACCTCAGGTGAGTAGTTAGGGTCACTCTCAAGATTTCAGACCAAATGAGACACTTGTATTCAGTGTGTTCCTATGCTTTAATGTTTTTGTTTGCCCTAATTCTTAAATAAACATTTGTTCTGCGAAACTCCAGTTTGTCTCTACTGTACTAAGAAACAAATGTTCCCCTAGACTTGCATTAGGATAGAGCAGGTGTTGAGGAACCCTTTCACAGTGTATGTGTGCATCATCAGTTCATGATATACGCATTATATATCTTACAGTTTTACCTTTTAGTTATACCTGAATAAAGCTGGGGGAAAAAAGAACAAAGTGCATATTCATGTGGGCCTCAGTTCTGGTGCGGGGACAGTCATTGGACCGTCTCTAGAATTCTAGGAGTTTTCTGCCTGGGAGCGAACGAAACCCAGCAGGAGTGTAGTCCATGCTCTTCTCTGACCGTGGGTCCTTTCGGAGTGCCCCCCCCCCCACACACACCACACTGCATGACATAATAGCACAGGGAGCAGTCCGAGCTTCATCCGACCGTATGGGGCTGACATTCAATAGCGAGCTGTGCTCCATTGATGACTCATGTGGAGTCCATGCCCTCGTTACTCACAGGAGTTAAACACATCCGGGTTTCCAAGAGGAGGAAAGACACTCGGGAGAATATTGCCTGCAGAGCAGCTCAGCTCTGCTCCACAGTGATTATCTCCGCTCCACGCCCTGGCGGGAGTGCTGGTACTAACAGCACATCAATATGGGAACATGTCCGCAGTGAGAGGATAGAGATCTTTAGGTGTGACTGGGGAAAGGCTTAACTCTCCTTTCCAGTGTAATTAGTGAACATGTCCCTCACCCCAACCTTTTCTTCCAGCCTCTCCGGTCTGAGGCCACAGGGCGCTGGTAGGCCCTGCTCTGTCATTTGTGACTTTGGTGTCAGGATAAGTATTCCCACTGAGGTACAGAAGTGTGCAGAACTTTAGCTGCAAAGGACCCCTACACCCCACCACTAACCATGCATAGTTGTTGAGGTCCATTTCAAAATCACTTTATCAAGGTCAGATTTCTGGTTATTTTACAGATTCATCAAAGCAAGCTTGCTAACTATGGAAATCTTGACAGACCAAATGTTCAAGATTGGAGAGGACCCTAACACCCTCTCACACGATGCACTTTCTTTTTTGTGGTGCTAACTTTTTTCCTGGTCCGGTAATTTCTTACAGGTTTATGTTTGAACTTGCAAATTTCACCAGTTCATTGAAGGAAGTTGTGCATTTATGTCTAATTTTACCTTTCATAATGAGGTTGCTGGCATACATGTTTTTTAGGTTTCAACATGTCTGGAAATTATAATCTAAATTTTATTTTGAGTGTGATTCTGATGTTCTCTACAACGGCTTGGAGTGGCCGCCGTGTTGGGGGAGTGCCAAAAGCTCGGTCTCTGTCCCAAGCTCAGTAGGACTTAGAAAAAGTGTTCAGAGACTCATTAAATGAAGTGTCCTGTAGGAAGCAAAAACTTTTAATGAGCATGGCAGAGTCAAAGACCCAGGGAATCCAGTTAAGTAACTGCATGATTGACAAAGTTATAAAACTTGGTGTGGTTCTTTGGGGCCTTGGGGCAAAATGCAGCCAGGAAAGGTAGAAAATGCTATGACTAGCAAACTCAAAAGGACAGAGCTGTTGGTCACCTCGGTGCTATGTGACAGGAATGACCTTAATAGAAGTAGACACCCACCAAAGTGATGTGCCAGTCAGCTACCATGTAACCAGCCCATGCTGATTAGTGAGCGAGACCTATTCTGACAGTAATGCTGTCTCCTGCAGGCCTAATCCAGTGTGACATCAAAATCACATCACAACAAGTTTGTGTACATCTGGAATTAAAGGCACTTGTGATGAATCCAGGATGTTTTACACAGAAAGTGTAATCTGGTAATCAGCCTTATAGTTAGGGCCTAAGGTCATTTATTCTGCCGACTGGTGGCGTTTCCGTAGATTCCACTGTGTTCACAGCGTCAGGCCAGGACCTTTCCCTCTTACAGACCAAGGAGCTGCAATGCCCAGGAACCAGCTGAGTCATGAAGTTTCCTTCAGGCACCAGGTAAACAAAGTATTTTATTCCTAGCAATAACTCATTCTCAACAATTGTGTTGTAGAATATTGTAATGACACATGGCACAAAATGACATAACAGGCAAATATCTAAGTTAAAGCTTATTGTATCTTAGCCTTATGGCCCCCCACTGCTTTTAACGAAAATGAATTTCCACCAGAGCTGATGCCTCCTTGTAACTCTCCAGTCATACCACCTCCTACCCTTCTGGTTAGAATCCCCAGGAATGGCTTACTTTGCTGAATGCATAGGCATTTGTAAAAATCGTATGGAGATATTTATGCTTGATATGCCAGGTACTATACTCCACAGAATTCTTAAACTTACGTCTTTAAAAAAATTAACCTGTTGCCCATTCATGTGAACTTTTAAACACTTGTACAGCATTCTGCCACATAGCTTGACTCAGCAGTCCCTGCCCTCGTTGAGTCTGGGTTGATGTCGTTAACGACTGCAGTGCACACACACCCATCCCTGTACAGTCTGGTGTCAAAGGTGAGCCTCTCTGTGCTCAGTGCTTCTTTCGTGTGTGGCATCTTTATCTGGGGCATCAGGGTGCTATTTATTTTTATGTACAGTATTATGCTCAAATATGCAACAAAACCAATTTTCTGGAGATTTACATTGAAATTATGTCACCTGCAAATAATGTCAGTTTTTTTTCCTGGTCTCTTTTCATCTTTGTCTATGAATCTCCAAGATTCCTTGGACAGTGTATGAATAGGGGTATCTTCATGCATTCCTGACTTTAATTAGAGTATTTTAAATGCTTCACAATTAGCTTTGAGATTTGCAATAAGATCTCTGTGGATGCCCCTCCTTTGGTTAAAGAGACATTTTTATTGGATCACTAAGGGTTTTTACCATTGCAGTGTTACCTAGTTGAGCTTCCACCTTCTCCCACTGTATCTGCCCAGCTGCGACATCGGGGTTCTGACCCGCGGTCCAGCCTCTGCGAGGCTGCGCAGACTTCTTTCTCAGCTGTGGTGGCACCGCTTTGTCTTCAGTGGTTTACACTGGGGCTGTCACCTCCGGGGCTGCTCTTGTCTGTGACCTCCCATCTTAGCACCAACACAGAGGGCACCTGAGGGAGTCACGGGGCCCGATACCTTTGACACGGTTCCAGCCCAACACTCCACACAGGGAGCTGCGTGTGCGATCGTAGTTCACCAGGCTCTTCCAGACTTCTGTTCGCCTTCCAGGGACGATTTGGAAAACGTGGTAAAAACGACCCCATCTCTGAAAACTGTGATCAGGACTCAGCCCCACACTAAGGGCTTCTCTTAACCTTCCGGATGGTGTCACCCACCCACCCACGACCCCTCTACCCCTTACACACCACACATCCACCAAAATGTGGGAAGCACCTCTGCGCATTTATTCCTGAAATACCTCCCTTTTTCTAGTGGTCTGTGGGACTCTCAATGCCAAGTACCATGTGTTGTCATGTTCTCTCACTCACATGCTCACAGAGTGACTTGGTAAACACTGAACTGGATAACTGACTGATAAAATGGGCTAAAAATTAATTAGGCAGATGTGAAGGGGTCCAGGTTCACTGAATTCTGAGACCACAATAGAGTGAAGGTGAGTAAATGGGACACAGGAGATGGAAATTATCCCATAATCTGCCCCCCACCCACCCACGTTTCTTTTCTATAAATACATTTGGAAGGTGGTTCCCCAGCTAGTCCCACCCCATTAACCCCCATCCCTGTGAATCTTTTCTAAATGCAAGGCTGCTGCCACTGCCTGTACCTGTGGTTGGTACGTGGCCTCCTGGATAGGCCATTTTCACTGGAGCTTGATGTAAGGCTTTGCCTGGGCCCAGGAAGTGGGGTTTTTAGAGGACCCCAATGGGCAGGAGGCAGGCAGACAAGAACAAAATGAAACAGGCATTTACAAGAGTCATAATCACTATGAGTGTGAACTAGGTGCCTCAGCCCGGCTTGCACGGAGTTGGGACGGAAAGGGAGGCCCGCAGAACTCGGTCTGGACACTCACCGGTGACTCCCGGTCTGAGATATGTGCCTGCCTGAGTAGTCATTATGAGGTAGGCAGAACTCTGGGCTGGGCTAGGAGGTGAAGCAGACTCCTTGCCCCTCAAGAGTCCCTGATCACTGAGGGCCCCCCCACGCTCTCTGAGGGTGGGGGGGCTCCAAAGATCCTGGCAAGGAGCCCTCGGTTGGAGCGGGCCTGGTCCTGAGCATTGGCCAGTCGAGCCCGTTCTCGACCCCCCGGACGGGCTGCCTTTCCAGCCCTCAGCTCCTGCTCGGTAGGACGCTGGGCAAAGGACCAGGTGCTATCTGGGCGGGTAGAGTCCCCATCAGCAGCGAGGAAGCGCTTCCCCCGCTCCACACTTCGAAGATAGAAGTCAGTCTCACGCTTGGCTTGGGCAACCTCAGCTCTCAGGCGCTGCCTGCGCACCTGGCGCTCAAAGGCAAGATGCTCGCTGAGGTGGGACCAGGTGAAGCGGTGCAGGTACTGCGGACAGGAACACAAGAAAGTTCTCGGTAGGTCAGGGGTGGAAAGAAAACGCGAGGGAGCAGGGCTAACAGGTCACAGAGGTGCCTGGTCTGGGATTGGGAAGGCAGGAAGATGAGAGATGCGGGAGGCAAACCTATCCCCTCACCTTGAGGTTCCACAGGTCATAACGGAAAGGGCTGCGCCTGCGGGCACCCATGGGCGTGTTGTGCAGGCTGGCGGCCACACGCTTGGCTACTCGCTTGTCCCGGAACTCCACCCAGCCCTCGGTGTAGTCCTTACTGTATTTGGACCGCTTTTTCCCTCCGGCTGCCGCGGCCGCCTTCTTCTTGCGCCGCACGAACCCCTCTGTGTGACAAAGACAGAGTGGTGGTCATGGAGGCAGAGGCAGCACCCACTCACTGCATCGCCCACCTGCCCGTTCTCAAGGCCTGCCCGCGGGCGGCGATCCCACCTCAAGATCTTTACCCGGAAAGGAGCAGAGAACTGCGAGGTCCACCTCCCCCCACTCCCCACCCCCACGCCTACGTCAGTCCTTTCTGAATGTCAACCCCTGTCAAAATATCAACAGGGCCACTTTAAATCGACAGCCCAAAGGAATTGGTTTGCATGTTTATGCCTCAAACCTCTGGATGTTTGAACAGGGCAAAATAACCTCTGGACTGGACCGAAAACAACTCTGTGTCCCAAAGAACTGCTTACAAGGATAGTAAGAAAGTAGACATCATGACTACCAGATTGATGGTTCCCAGACCGAAATTGAAAAACATTGTTTAGGATTAGCATCACTATGTCGTTATCTGCACCAATAGCAACACTCTCCTCCTACTGACGTCATTGTTCCCCTTCCCTTTCTCATACACGCCCCTTGCCTTGGCCTCCTAATCAGAATACTATTTGGGCTTCGGCCTGAATCAGTGCTTTTCCGAGGAGCTCGTCTTCCTGGTATCAAATAAGTGCTCGTTACCTTTCACTTTCAAAGGCCTTTAATTCTGGTGTTAACAATCCTCGCTCAGGTCTACCCTGAATGTTCTCCTTGAAACCCGCACAGACGAGTGCCTGCTGGGGAGTTGGGGGCGGCTGATCGATAGTGTATCCCACCTAGGCCGCAGTGATAAGGGATGGCTTCGGTTTTGTGAAAAAGCCACTGATATTTTATTTAGGCGGCAGTACTCATTTAACAAAAAATGGTAAATTCGGACCAAAGAAGAGGGGTGAGCGGAGGCGAGATTAAAATCCAAATCAGCTCTCTGAGGACAGGCCTACAGGGCTACCGCCCAACCCAGCCCTACGGGATGTGCTCACACTACGGACTGACCCGAGCGCCTCCGACCCACGCACTTACCCTCGGGCTGGAAGAAAACGCGCCCCACTTCGCCGTAGGCGCTGAGAAGGTTCCGCACGTGCAGAGGCCGAAAACGGGGTGGGATGTGGCCTAGGTACACAATGCCCGGCACCACCCGCTTCTTAGCGCCGCCAGTCGCCTCTTGGGGTTCCTCCTGCTCCTCCGCTGCCTCTGGTTCCCCATCTCTGCCTTCCAGAGTCTCCTGCTCCGCTGGCTCCTTCTCCGACTCCTCGGCCTCCATGTTTGGCGAGAGGTGAAGCACAAGAGCCGTAAAGCGCCGCGCCGTCTGACGCGCGCTGTGTAGAACAGCCTGCGACGAGGGGGCGGGGCCAATGAGGGTTCTGACCAATGAAAGGACAACATTGGGCAGCATGGGCGGGTCCAGGTCCAGCGCAGAGGGCGGAAGTGGGTTCCAGGTCCCCGGGAGTTTCAAACGGTGAGAGCTGGTCCTCAACTCAGGAAAGCGAAAGTCGCCGGACTTCCGGGCTGGAGAGGCCGACCGGAAAATGCAGACTGGAAGAGGAGCACAGAGGAGGCCGATTCTGTAGTCTAACACACCCTGCAGAATGCCTCGAGAGGCGCAAAATGGCGGGATGCAGCAGGCTGTCCCGGGAATTTGGGAGTGGCTGAAGTGGCTTCTGTGGTGGCAGTATTAGGCACGGCTGCATGAATAGGAGGCAGCACCTGTTTGGTTCTCTACAGTCCACTGTCATTCTTCAGGAGCCGTCCGGCTTTCTTACCCGCTGCACCGGCTCTTAAAGGCGCCATGTGCAGGGCGAACAATGCCCACACGGTGGCGCTCCTGGACTGTTTCCGCGTGTCCTCCGGGTAACCGGTATTGCCGGTCACCACCCTCCCTGGCTCCCCTAATGGGCTCCCCATTGGCCATGCCCCTCGGTACTGATTTTGTTACTCGTGCTCGGAGGCTGAATTCCCCAATCGAAGTCTGCCAAGTCTGTCTTTGTAAAATGTCAATGCCCAGTATATTCTCCGGGATCGGGAAGTGAAGACCTCATACAGTTCACAGTCAGCCGTGATAAAGCTCCATGGATCTGAGCGACGGGATGGGGCGGGCTAGTTTCTTTCACTCCAGTTCTACACCTGCACTCCAATAGAACCACAGAACATGAACAAACAAATGAGCGAGGGCCAAACTGAGTTCTGTGGCTGGGCAAATTCTGTCCATGAAAGAGTGTGGCGATAGCCCCTAAGTGGTGGTGAGAATCAAGGCAAGGCTGACCTTGAGCCACTTTGAGAACACCTAAGTTCTGAACTCTTGTCTAAAACGCTGTGGGAGGGGCGGGTTTCTTCCCACAGAAATTTATGCACTTTATGTCAGCTCCGACTGCAGAAAGAAAGAGAGAGAGAAAGGAAGGAAGGAAGGAAGGAAGGAGAGAGAGAAAAGAAAAACAGAAAGGAAGGAAAGAGAAAGGAAAGGAAGGAAGGAGAAAGAAAAGAAAAAGAAAGAAAGAGAAGAGAGCGAGCATTAAGGACATAGTAAAGACCTGGAAAGGTCTGCCCTGTATGCCCTGCAGAGCCTAGGAACAGTCACTTTCTCCAATAAGATGTTTCCCCTTTTGCACGTCAATTTTGATCCTCTTGCCCCAATTTCAGTAAGCGGTGGATTCCAGTGTTAAATAAAGTGGTGTCTACGCTCTGCGGATTATCTCCACACAGGATCCAGCTCCGTGCAGCAGGTTATGGGTGGCGCTGGTGGCCTGAATTCGTGCTGCGGCTATCTGATCACCACTGATCCGCAGTTCCACTCTGGGCCCATTGGTTGATAGGCCAATTATAACTTGTATTCTGGAATTCTAAATTCTTTTCAAATATTAAAGTGAGTAAGGGAGGGAACTGCTACATCTGGTGGGGAATTAGCTCAAATGGTAGAGCGCTCGCTTAGCATGCGAGAGGTAGCGGGATCGATGCCCGCATTCTCCAGTTTTATAAAAAGCTGTTTTCTAAAACATTCTCAGCTAACAGATCCCCTAGGTCACAGGGATCCGGACTTCTCATTGCACATTTCATGACAGGGATGGACATCCCGCCAAGAGCCACGTATTGGTGGCTACCTCATCTTCAGGACAGGATAGGCAAGAGTCATCTGTTTGGGAATTCTCTCACGTTTGCAGGTTTGAACAAAAGCTAAAAAGCCTGAGGGGAAAGATACAAGGGATTTCCAGGCGCAAAATCCTCAGCGACTCTTCCTTACCTTGATCTGTATCTTTGTAAGCGAGGAGTCTTCAATAAGTATTCGGGCTCACATTTTTGAGACAGGAGAGAAATGAAATTGGCACAAAAGTCTTTTTCTGTTGTTGAGAGAGATCTCTACTTTGTAATCCCCAAAGCGGGTAGAAGATCGTACACATTTTTCTACTTTTTATCCTAAAATGATTGTTTCTCTCGTAGCAGTGGTTCTCAAACCTTGCAGCACGTTAAAATCACCTGAGAGCTTTTGAAACTACTAACGCGGGGGGCCCGCCTGCAAAGTGGCCCGAGCAGAAGCTCTTTGTAAAATCTCTCCAGGCGATTTTGATACTCACCAACCGCTCTCACCCAGGATTGAGAATCGCCGTTACTTAATTAAAGGGAGCAGGAGGGCGTAGTGCCCGAATTTCTCTCTGCCCACGGGGCAATGGGCATCACCTGGAAAAATTCTTCTGGAGACTCAGGTCTATTGGACCAGCAGGGGGCGCGTGAGCCGAGGGGCCGAAGTATGACTGAGCGTATTAGTCTTGATTACAGTGAATAATGATGGAGAATAATGATGTGAAAGTATTGATTCGCTGCACAATAATAGTCTTAAGGAAATGCCTATTCAAGAATTAAAGGACTGAGATGGATCGGGGGTGAAAAAGGACTTAAAAGCATCAGTTCCTTCGAGCCGGATTCGAACCAGCGACCTAAGGATGCCCGGAAACACCACTACAGTCCTCCGCTCTACCAACTGAGCTATCGAAGGAAGCATGCTGCTTGGTTCCAAACCGCGGGTGCCAACTCTGCGCTCACAACACCACGTGCCCGCAGCCTCACCCTTCCGCGTCGCGGACACGTAGGCCCTGTCCCTCAAAGACCCACTGCCGTGAACCAAGGAGAAAAGGGGAGCACGCGCTGGTTTGCACAAAGGAAATCGGCACCATACACAGAAGTCCCTGCTTCCTGCCACTCTCTTTACTCTCCCCCTCTCGCTTTTTCGTGCGCGTTTGCATTTCTTGTGCTGTAACATTTGAAAATAAGTTGCAAATATCATGACTTTCATCTTTAGACATTTCAGCGTGCATACCTTTGTGTGAGGGCATTCTACATATCCCATCATTATCACACCTAAAAAAGGATCAGTGATTCCACTGCATCTAATAATCAGCTCATTGTCCAGTTTCTCCAGTCATTCCAACAATATGATTTATCGTATTGATTTTGGAACCAGAACATAATTCAACACAAAGCCCCCCATTACACTGTTTATAATGTCTTCAGTAACATAACGACTGCGCTCCAATGCAGCCGCTTGATTGAATTAACTTTTTCCCTTCACCGCAACCCAGATTGGGGACTCCTATTGACACTGGATTGGTGGCACTGACCTTTTGCCGACCAGGCCATACGAATAGTGTTTCCCGTAGGTGTAGACTTTCTGTGGAATTCTAGCCTGGATAGACAGCCACATGGCGTATTCACCATGTTAAAATGGATCAGCAGCCTCAACCAAAAGCAATGGTTTCTAAAGCATCAGAGATTCAGGTTGACTATGTCTGAGATTGAGCCCAGGAATCTGAAATTTGAGAAACTCCTCAGGTGATTCACATACACAGTCAGACCCTGGATACCCAAACTCAGGTGTTTCCATTGCATTGTCTCAAGGCCTAAAAGAACATTAATGTGTGGTTCATTGGGCTTTATCAATGGAAAGGTATATGTGTCTGCTTTTCCTACTCACTGGTGTGGGTGTTTTGATGAAACACATACCAATGAACCTACAAAAGCTTCAAAGGAATAATAAAGGAACACATGCACAGTGGGATTTTTGCAGAGGGATGGGGAAATCTCAAAAAGCCTTGATCAACTTGACCAAATGGCTGACTTTCGAGTCACTCTATTAACAGCCAAATCTGCCCCTATCTGGGATAATATTGGCGAAGCACAGGGCTGAAATGGTCTGCTCCACAACCAGCATGGATTTGTGTGAGCGAAAAGGGCATAAGGTGGGTGCAAAGTGAGCAATCATCGGTGGCTGGGCAGGGCAGTATTTTCTGCAGGGTAGAAAGTTCAGAAGAGCTGGGTAGAAAGACAGTCTGGATTTTGAAAAACAGGCTTAAAACTTTCTATTTTATTTTGTAGGCAGTTGGAACCTGTCGTGGCTTGGTTGGTTCTTTTCCTTGCCAGAGGAAGGGAAGAGAGGTTGGAAACATTTTTGTTGGGTCCATTGTGCTCCCTGAGGGTGAGTGATTAGGCAGGGAAAGGGAGGCAGTGGCCATAGAAAACTTGAGTCTCCATGGACATGGCTGCCTCTGGGCCTATGCCCATCAAATTTCTCTTTGGGTGGTTTTGTCCACCTTCAGTCTCTACCTTTCCCAACATCTCTGCACCTTCTTCCTGCATTCTAGACCTTTTTGATTGGCATAGTGCTTGAGAATCATCCGAGGAGATTCAACTCTCCAGAGTAAACTGACTGCTACAGAGCCAGTAAGAAGACAATAACCTGAGAGACACATTCCCGCCAGGGGGCGATGAGGACACACTCTCGAGTTACAGAGGCCTGAATAGCTCAGCAACAGTAAGCCCGCAATTCCACGCTTAAGAGCGTGGTCTGTAAAACTTTCTCATTTGCCAGCGGTGACAGACCGTTTTTGGAGCTAACAGGTGTACAGAGACGAACTATAAAAGTAATGGAAGCAAACTAAAAGTAGTGCGCCCAACGTGGGGCTCGAACCCACGACCCTGAGATTAAGAGTCTCATGCTCTACCGACTGAGCTAGCCGGGCGGCCGTGGGCACACCTCGCGCATGTACTCTAACAATATCAAAATTCTTTTAGAAACGCTTCTGTTTTTGTTTATAGGCAGAATAACATGAAATTCAAGGAATGCAAACATTCTATGACACTATTAGCGTTCATTACACCCACTTTGATTACATCTTCCCTCTTTACCCCATTCTCACCAACCTGTACTGTGACAAACCACAAACACCACAGTGACCCCAGCCCTGGCATTCCCAGGGCTCCGAGCTGGTTGCCAACGTGGTTGCGCACACACTGTGCGAGGCCCCAGGTCCTGGAGCCCAGACACAGCCCCGGACTGTCTCTGCAGCCCACTGAGGCCCTCCCCTCCTGTGTCCGTCGCCTGTCAACTTTCGCCCCTCCAGCCACCCTGTGTGGACATGGCCCTGCAGAAAATCTCTGCGGTTTTCGCCCTCCTTTCCAGGCCCCTTTTGTTTCTTTATTGTCCTTCACACGCTAGGCTGCTACACACAGGGAAAAGGGTGGGGAGGTTGCAATTTTATTTTAATATAAAATACTTGGCAACCACTGAAATATATAGAATCCACTGATTTTTGTATTTTTTATTTACCACTGACCGCCAACTTTTATTGAATGTAAGGGATGCTCAACAAATCTGGCCCTTCTCAGTAAGGATGCAGAATCCTGTCTCCTGAACTACGGGAAATACTCAAGGCTATAGTCACGAGGAAATCACTTATGCCAAGATTTCCAACATCCGAACTCTATAGATCAATACTGGAGTTTTCCATTTAAATTCACGTGTGTTCTGTGGTGAGGGAATTAGGGATAACAGCGACCTGAGATGTGGCCATCGTCTTCGTATACATTTTATATGATCACAAACGTGGAGGTGGAACTTCAGGAAGAAGCAGAAACATTTGCCTTTGCAAGAGTTCCTTTGCAGCTGATGGAAACTTGAATACAAACCGAAATACGAAAGCACTCGTCCTTTTTGTTAGAAGAGTTAGCAAGTGACTTACTGGGATCAAGTGCAGGTCGAGGTAGGCCTGCGAATTTCTTATGTGGAGTTCTAAGGAGTTTAATTTTATTGAGAGGCAGCTGTCCCGTGTGTGCTGCGGGTAACACAGTTACAAATGTCCAGTAAACAAGAAAAAGACGGGCTCGTCCGGGATTTGAACCCGGGACCTCTCGCACCCTAAGCGAGAATCATACCCCTAGACCAACGAGCCTCACGGCTACACTTCTACATGAATGTATTCAATATAACGTGAATTTCTGTTTTTTTGCATTTCATTTGTAAATGTGTGTCATTATGACTGATATTTTCTTTTTCTTCTCGGCCCTCTCTCCTCTTTTTCCTATTTTGAAAACCAGACTAACGCTGCTCTCAGACTTTCCCCGGATTTTCACCCTACCCAATCCTCTAAAGACTGTATAAAGCCTTAGTTTTCAAGGGTCGTTGACCCACCCTTTGTAAGAAACAACCGTGGCGTTTGTTAGAAAAGCAGAAACCTTGGCCCTTTCTCTGGAGTGAGGCCCCAGAGGCCGCATTTTCACAAGGCCCCTAAGGCCCCTGAAGCTGTAAGTGCTACGCTGACCAGCCCTCGTTCGAATTCCCAAATCCACGTAGAGCCCTTGTGACTCGGTCTCAGCATTTCCCACGGAAAACAGGGGAAATAGGTAAAGTTCATTCATCAGTATACGAAGCTGTGAGGTAGTGATTAAGTGAAGGATATGGTCTGTACGAGGAACAAGGAGGTAGATACATAATTAGGGCGCTGAAACTGTTTTGGTGGAAAATGAGGCTGACTCGACAGGGGTCACATCAGGAAATGACAGAACAGAGAGACAGGTCGGTGACAGAGGGCCGTAGATCCTGGAAAAAGACTCAGGGTGGGATTCCTCTGATGATCACGCCGATGGAAGCGCTTCACTGGGATCGGAGATCCTGAGTCCTGCCTGCTGGCACGGGCCTTTGTTTCACTCGCTCAAGAGTATGTGTGTGGTAGAATTTCGAGCAAAGAGTTTAGCCACTAACCTGACGACCTTGTTTTTCCTCCTGATGAATTTAGTAACTGCTAAGGTTACCTGCTGCTTCTCCGCTGACGCAGAGCGAACGCCGTGAGCGCTCTGCTAGCGCAGGCCGGCGCTCAGGCTTCTCTCGCAAGGTGCGTGGTGGTGCATTAGGAAAGCAAAAGTGAGACTGGCCCGTACGGGGATCGAACCCGCGACCTTGGCGTTATTAGCACCACGCTCTAACCAACTGAGCTAACCGGCCGGCCGACAGCACGCCTTTCAAAAATTTAGTAGAAGGAAATCTTAGTCCTGACTTTCTAGTTGCCAATATTGTGGCGCATCTCAGTAGCTGAACTCGACCACACGGAACTGGGCTTCTCCTTTTCCCCTTGTTTGGCCTGTATTTTCGTGCTGCGACGCAGCAGCCAGAAGATAACAATAGGTTTCCTTCTCTTTCTGTGCTCTCAAGGCAAGATGATTTCTGTCCTAAAGGCCAGACAGACACCCAAGATGGCCGTTAATTTAATGAATCCTGGGCAATTCTCCTGGTCGCCCCTCTTCGGCCTCTTCATTTTCTCTTTCGATTTTGTATCAAGTAAAGATATCCCCAAATACTTTACAGCAATTTAATTGCCTTCTCTACATGGAGAGTTCTATACATAAGCTAATAAAACGCTGTGCTAGATTAATGAAGAGCAGCCTACAGCGTGAAACGATTAGGCATTTAAAAAATGCAACTTCTAATTACGTAAGTCTAAAAGAAGACTGGAGATGCCGGGGATCGAACCCGGGGCCTCATACATGCGAAGCATGCGCTCTACCACTGAGCTACATCCCCTACCTTGCAGGCAGGCGTTTCACTCTTCTCCCCAACTTTTTAAATCCGACTTTTCCCTTCCACGATTCTAATATTTTCTGAATGTTAAAGTTAAATTCTCTTTTACTTAGTCAGAAAACACCTTGAAATGGTTGATGGGACATTTATCGGAATTCCAGGTGGAGGAAACCTTGCAGCCATCGGACCCTTGTCAGTGCTCAACCTGCAGACGCAGGGATAGAGCTGGATGCCGGAAACCCGCCCGAGAAAACGACAGTAGAGCTCTCCCTTAAAAGCTTACTTTTTTCTTTTTTTCTGGTCTCCAAAGACAGCTGAAGCCCGGCACAAAATAAAACCGTTTCCTCTGTCCCTCATTAGCTGTCCAAAGTGCTGCGGGCAAAGGTGATTTAATTAAGGCGTTAAAGCACAGCATCGGATCGGCTTCCTTTTGAAAGTGCTCTCTGCTGGGGCCCAAGTGTGGAATGTTTGAGCTATTTCTCCGGAAAGCTTAGGAACTGAAGGCCAGCGTTCCTGACCGCACCGAATTCCATGCAGCCCAGTGTGTATTTATATGCACTATGTACAGTATCTGTACATATACTGTAGCCTATAGAATTTGGGCGGCATTACCATCAATGCAATAGGATTGACATCGGCCTTAAAGAAAACCCTCGTTGTGGTTGAGTTTCTATGCTTATTAGCACTAACAAGCACTTTCTGAATGACTAACTTTGAACAAAAATCCCAGGAAAATCTTCTAAAATGACTTGCTCCTTCCATTTCATATTATCTTAAATATAGTTGATATGAAGATACTAAGCCTGTGTGAGCCCGGATAGCTCAGTCGGTAGAGCATCAGACTTTTAATCTGAGGGTCCAGGGTTCAAGTCCCTGTTCGGGCGCTTCCACTTTTACTCACAAAACAGAAAGAAAAAAATAGTAAGGTGCTTGGAAGCCACGGCGCACGAAACTTTTCATCTATAGCATTAGTAGAAGTTTTATTAACAGTAGTTACCGTTTATCAAAGGTCAGAGTGTTCTTGAAGAGCAACGAAAGCCTGAAACTGCTCCCTCAGCGCCTCATTACTGCGCTCCTTTCTAATCACCTGTTCGCTCCGCCCTGCGGATGCCCAGGTAAATTGCACGTCGGTAGTGGGGCCGGTACTCAGAACGCCTGGCCTGGTGGCTTCCAAACTTCTTTGGCCGGGACCAGTTTGAAGTCTAGTTTACTTCTGTACCCAGAAACACACAGGTTACAGGAACAAAGGTTGCTCAAATTAGCACTCACTCTTCCACGTGCCCTGCGTTCTGCTATTTCAGATTCGGACTCTTTAAAATGCTGGGTTCTGCCCGCCATTACGTTGATTTCAGGTCCTCCTCCTTGGAAAATACCCGGCTGTCGGGTAACCATGAAGCTGAACTGTAACATGGTATAGAGCGATGGGTGCTGAGCTGACTAACCTGCCTGCTCCACCCCTTCTCCTAAACCCGAGTCGCCTGTCCTGGAGTGACCCAAAGACCCAAGTCACCTAGTGCCGAGGCACTGAGATTTTCCCTGCCTTGCGTGGCAGCCCTTGACTTTATTTGGTAATTAATTGTTCAAAGCAGAAACTTCATCCTAATGCATCCAGAAGACAACAGAAAAATTAGATTTTTTTCTTGCTGTTAAAAATCACCAAATGAGCACTAAACCTGTAGAAAAATAAAGAACATCTAACGGACCGATCAGCCAACAGGGGGTTTGAAATTAAAATTGCTAGGAAATAAAGATGATATCTGTTGTGGACAGCTAACAAAAAATTCTGGAGCAGGCCTGTATAATCTATACATTCATTTTTCTTTTTTTACTTTTGCTTTAATTCCTTCCTATCTCACAGATAACACGAGAGGCCAAACACTTGCTGCAATAGTTGTTTTCTTTTCCTCCTTAGTTCTAACTGTAAAGATAAATCTTCAATGGACTGCCCTCAAATATTGCCTTCTGGTTCAAATCTATTTTTCAAGTTGTACTTAGCATTTTACTATTACAGACAATTTTGCTGTTACAAATTTTTGTTCATTCTGCACAGCTCAGTGTTAGAAAGACACCCCTCTGTTAATGGTTACTCAATATTTTTTAGGTAATCAGTAAGGTCTATGAGACTTCATATGAGAAACTTCCAGAGCCTACAGAAGAAACAAGCAAACAAAAGAACACAAAAGAAAAGACACACAAAAAAGAAAATACAGAAGACGCATTCCTGCCCTTAAATGTGACAGTCCAGCCTTTCTCTGTTCTGGCTCTCTTGTTGATCAAATGTGGGCTCAGCCTCCTAAAAACCCACTTTCCTTCCTACATGGGACATGACCCACCATGAATGAGCCTTCCTGGTGACAAGAGACCTACAATGTCATGATTTGCCCAAAACAAATCACCTGCCAATGAAGAAGTAATGCTGCTTTAATAACTGATGAGTGCTGCTTTCCAATAATTGATCAGTGAGGCTTTCAAGGAAAAATCTTACTCAAAAGTGGGAGAGAATGTAAAAATAATACAAACAGAGCAACTTCAAAATGGAGTCGCTTTGCAACTACCTC
Source organism: Carollia perspicillata (assembly GCA_004027735.1). Classification (NCBI taxonomy): domain Eukaryota; kingdom Metazoa; phylum Chordata; class Mammalia; order Chiroptera; family Phyllostomidae; genus Carollia; species Carollia perspicillata. The sequence goes on along the minus strand of PVKM010003572.1, from coordinate 19,927 downwards.
GCATGTCTTATGTCTCAAACCTTTGGACGTTAAAACAGGACAACATACCCTTTGGGTCCAAATCAACATTGGGCCCCAAAGAACTGTTAGCAAAGATGACGAGAAAGCAGATATAGTGACAACTGGACTAATGATTACTGGACTGGAAATTAAAAGCAATGTTTGGAATAAACATCCCTACGTTAGCTTACCTGCACCAATAGCAACGCTGTCCTATTGATCTGTCAATAATTGTTCCCCTTCCCTTTCTCATGCACACCCCTTGCCTTTGCCTCCTAACTAGAACACTGTTTGGGCTTCTGCCTGAACCAGTGCGTCCGAAATAGCGATTCTTACTGAGCTCAAATAAATACTTGTTGACTCTCACTTTGGCCTTTTACTTTTAGGTTAACATACCTGTATTGATGGGCTGAACTCAATTTATCTTTGTTCCAACGCAGCCCTTCATGTAGTCAACTCCATAGCGTCACCTAAAAGAAATTTCAGCAGGTGCAAAAAAAGTAATAATAAAATTACTAATATCTACATTGTGGAGGAGGGGCTTTCCATGAGACGGGCACCGTGTTAAGCATTTTTGCAGAGATTAACTTGGGGACCGATTAAATTGGTTGAGAAAAGATTTAAAAATTGTATCTTTAAAATCTCTAACCTCTAACTGAAATTTAGCATAGCCTTCACCTATAAATGTAAGCAACAAATTACAGTCGGAAGAGTAGTACTTGTGGCTTTGTCACACACACACAAAATTCGCAGATATCATCATGTCATAACACGATCGTTACAAATTATCTACTTAACTATTTTTAAAAGACTGATGTCCAAACTAGGGTCTTGATGTTGAATTTTTAATGCATTACACTAATGAAGGTGCACGCATAGGACTATATTGCAATTACACTATTTCGTAGTATAATTGGTTCTCTTTGTTACCTATGTCTTGATTTTTGTTGCTTTTTAAACTATAAGGGCTCCATGCCCCGCCCCAAGGCGAGCTCCCGGTTGCTGGCCGTCCCCTTCCAGCCGAATTTCTCTAAAACGGACGTGGGGTTAGAGCCCGGCACCGAAGCCCAAGCCAGGTGTGCGGGGGGCCGGAGAGGCCGGAGGAATCGCAGTGACCGGAGGGACAACCCAGGGAGGGAACTTCTCGCGCACAGCCTCTGCGCCGCCTGGGCATCGCACGCAATCCAGGCCTGCGGGCGCGCGGGTCACCGAGAAGACGGCCCTCCGAACGGCCCAGAGGGGACCGGAAGTGCGTCCGCGCGGCGCGGCGCGGCGAGTCCTCCAAAGCTTCCTGTAAGCTCTCGTACGTCTCCCGAGCGACCAGGCCGGGGAGCCGTTGGAAGGATGTTGGAGAGGACCGCGGTCTGTTTTACGGGATCGCCGTGAGCACAGTTGAGATCGGAACGAAGAGAGACGACGGCGGCTGCGGGGGAAAATGTCCCTCGTCTTCTTCCCTACCCTTCCTGGACCAGGGCCTCCGTTTTGAGGGTAATGAATTTGGTTCCCGAGAGCTCTGGATCGCCTGGCTGTGCAAATCAGACACCCAGATTCTCAAGGTGTTTGTGAACCAGGTTGTTAGTTCGTGACTTTATATAGAGAGGAATGTAAGTGCCTAATGGATCGGGAAAGTGGGCGAGCATGTTTACAGGCTGACTTAGGGTTCCTAAGTTGCCCTTTCCCGCTTCAGGAGTGTACAGAAACTGTCCTGATCTCCCGTTGCTGGAGACGCACCGACGCTTCGAATTCCACGCCCACTTTCTTCCTGGAGCTCGTCATTGGAAATTGCCACTGTTTAACTTGTAGAATATTTTTACTACATGCATTTGAAGTGAAAGGGGGATAGTAATACTGAATTCATAGTCATGGAAATAAAATCATGCGTGTAAATCATTGGGCAGGCACAGTCTTTGGCAAACACAAGAAATACTGTAAAACTAATATAACTTGGTTGTGCATTTTAATCATTGACTTAACAATTTATTAAACAACTGTGCAGCGTGTTCACATCCTTGCAAGTGTTAGTACTTTTACAAGAAGCCTTTCCCCCACTGCTTGCTTGACCAACTTCTGTTTGTTTTCGTTTTGCAGTTTTTGTGTCAGAATGCCCCCCGGAAGCCCTTCCTAAAACCCGTCAATCTCTGGCCTCCGAGTTAGGCCTGCTGCGCATTCACAACAGGAAGCGCACGGCCATGTGGTGGTATCTGTCACTTGACTTTGGGCTTTGAGAATAGAGAATGCTTCTTTTTAATCCTGATCTGTTTGGCAAAAAAGCACAGAGAAATGTTTGTTCGTGGAAAAAATATGGGATGGGCATCGTGGAGCAGAAGGATGGTAACACAGCAATGAAGTAGGATTTCTGGCAGTTCAGTTGTCACAGTCTTCTACTGGTCTTCCTCCTTTCACTCTTCCCGGCTTACAGCCTATAGCTGTAAGCCAAGGACTCAGCCACACACACCCTTAAGACTCTCGCTTGTCTGTTCAAAATTCCGAAAGCATCCCACCTCCGAGAGAAACCACAGCCCGGAGAGGCACCCGTGTTCTGGCCCCTGCTCATCTCTGCAGTCATGCGAACTGTCGCTCCTGCCCTCACTCCAGTTCAGCCACTTGTGCCTCCTGGTTCTTCCTCAGCATGTCTGGGTCCACCCACCTCTGCATCTCCTATTCCCTTGGCTGGAACGCTTTCCTCTCAGGTCACATCTCTTGTTCTTCTACTTCACTGAGTGCTCTAAGGAGACACCACCTGACCACACTATTTAAGTGTAAGTACCGACTTACACTTTTTTTCCTTGAGTCCCCCTGACCTGTAAATGTGTGTGTGTTTTCTACCTCACCTACCCCCACTAGACTATGAGCTCGGTGAAAGCAGACTGCCCCCTCCCCTCTCCCTGGGCACTTGGACAAAGCCCAGCATTAGAAAAAAGGAAGACAGTGTCAGGTGGTGAAGGAACAAAATCATTTGCATGTACAGAATCTACGGTTGTCTAGGTAGAACACCCACACGAATATACAAATATAAAAATTGATGAGAATTCGGCAAGGTTGCTGGATACAAAAGTCAACTTTAGCTAAAAATAGAAAATGTAGTAACTACAAATATACTGTATGAAATAGAATTAAAAAGTACATGTAAAATCCCTAAGAAATATCAATAAAGTAAGACATTTACAGAGAAAATTATAAAACTTTATTGAAAGATTTAAAGATCCTAAATAAATGGGTTCATAGATTGAAAGACAACATTGTAATTAATAAATTCAGTACAAACCCAATAAAATTCCAACACTTTCTTGTTTGGTTTGATGAATAACTTGTCAGTCTAGCTAAGCATGGCCAAATACTCCTGAGAAAAAAAACTTTGGTGGAGGTGTTGGGGGTGCAAGTTGGATTTGTCCTGAGATCTCAAGGTCAGTTTTTAAACTTGTAGTACCCAAAACTGTGGAGCACTGCCCCGGGTTAGGCAAAAGGCCTGCCTGGTGAGTCAGAATAGAACCCTCCACCCCACCCCCCAGACACAGAAACTGGATTTATGAAAGAGCCAGTGCCACAAACCAGGGAGGGATGGATACACTTTTCCAAAAAATGGTGCCAGGACAAACATCCACGTGGAAAAAATACGATGTTGAACTTCTATCTCATACGTTGCACAAAAATCAGTTCAGGAAAGACTTAAGATAGATAATGAAAAAGCTATACAACATTCACAGGCTGTAAGAAATGTGAGTTTGGGTAGGAAATGATCCCCTCCCACTGCCAATTTGTATCCAACTTTTTAATATACTTAGAAAAACAGAGACAGTTACTTCCAGCAAAATCTGAGTAACAATTTATAAAATTTTACAACTTCCAAAGTCCCCTCCTCAAAAGTCAACGAACTCTTCTGTTGCTGTTTTGAACAGGAAACGTTTCAGAAGGGACAGACATTTCGTATGAGGCACATAACAGATTTTCACAGGTCAGCTCTGACCTAGACAAAAAAACTGAAATCTGCAGGATTCTCGGTGAGATGCTCCACAAACCACAGACGGAAACCTTGGATCTTTTAAGCAACAGCATCTCGATGTCCCCGCCAGAAATCCTGAACATGCTACCCCATACCGCCGGGTTCAGGGGTGCCAAGGCCACTCCATGGGCCTTGTTTCAGGAAGCCAGGGCCATGCTGATGGCAGCAGGAAAGAAGACGGGCCGTTTGGCTTCCCCACACTGCAAAGGCTTTTAAGCCAAAGTGGCTGACATGTGCATGAACCAAGAGTAACCTTCAAAGACAAGGATAGAAAATCCCTCTTCCTTAAGAATGGCCATCATAAACAAAGCAACAAACAAGTGTTGGAGAGGTTGTGGAGAAAAGGGGACCCTAGTTCACTGCTGGTGGGATTGCAGACTGGTACAACCACTATGGAAAACAGTATGGAATTTTCTAAGAAAACTAAAAATGGAACTGCCTTTTGACCCAGCAATTGCACTGCTAGGATTATATCCCAAGAACCCTGAAACACCATTCCAAAAGAACCTATGCA